>JAOBYF010100449.1:0-11632 GCA_025403605.1 Parazoanthus darwini | reverse complement strand
TAACACTTTTAGAATTGGAACTCTTCAAACCAACAACATTTGCCTGTGTTTTGTTTATTCCACAATATTGCGTGCACTCTATCATTTGCAACATTCAGTGGTGGAAACACATCTGAACAGTCATGTAACATTCCAGTCTCATAAACGGAAAGCTTGGACACATGTAGCATAAGAAGACGAGTTCTTACTTGCAATTGAATCCTGGCAAAAACAAGGTGAAAGTATTTTCTGCTCAATAGACCTTTATAGCAAACAATGTGGACTGACCTGCCACACAATTTGTTCTGTTTCACACCCTTTCAACAGCCCTCACGAGTCTGATACATAATACCTGAACTATGGACTATGATTATTACATGTAGTTTCAAAAGTGCATTCATATATAAGTAAAAATCACATCCCTCAGTTCAAATGTCAAGGCAATTTATTTATCTGCTCAATACCGTATTTAACTCAATAATCAGTTAGTATACATGGTTGTACAGTATCACGCAAGATTTTGCTATCACTATATTTACAATGCATGTGGCAACATTCCAATGAATGATTTTGAAAGTTTTGTGTACTTACCAATAGCATGGGGAGACACTAAATGTGTGAAACCAACAGCAAATGTGACCAGCACAAGAGGAAATGTCACCCAGACTAAATATTGCAGGAACGGGTTCTTGGGCAGACCATACAGCCAGATGTGAGCTGAAACAAAAGACATCAGTGTAAGAAAATAATTTCTCTGTGCAAGCCTCAAAACTTGATTGCTTTGTGCTAACTCAAATAGACTCAAAAGTTTGATCGGGCTAAAAATAACACTTCAATGCAATCAATTTGAGTTAACATACAATTAGTCATGTTACATGCATTGTACCAGGACACTTACATTAACTGATCATTCTATTTAACTATGTAGCTACACGTACATGTCTTGCACATCTCTATACTATTTTCTCTCATGGAGATGGATGGCACATGTTCCTGCAGCTCCTGACTCGACAAAATTAAGACCTTTTTAAGACTTTTTAAAGCCATCGATCAGAAAGAGGGGGTATTTCAGCAATTTTAAACACAGTATTGCAGTTTTTTTATGCATATCTTTGCATTTTTCTGATTTCTGCTACCCCCCCCCCCCCCTCTAGAAAATTTAAGACTAATAATTATTATTAATTTTTTCACCAAAGCTCACAACACAAAAATTTAATCTTCTCAGGAAATATTGATATTATTGCTTAATAGTGAGCTTCAAAATGTGGTTACAAAAGAAAAAAAGTTTCAGTAGAAATTTAATGCTTTTTAAGAGTTAAAGCAGAAATTCAAGTAAATTTAAAACTTTTTCAAGGACTTAAATTTATAAAGAGCAAAATGTGACTTTCTACAACCTTTTAATGATCTACAGGAGCCCTGCTGTACAATCTACAAGTGGGAAGTTATTCATTTGGCTTTATTAACCAAAGCCAATATATGTTACAAGTGAAGTCCAAATCAACTTTAATCAAACATAACAGAAATACGAATTAACCTGTGTGTTGCTCTGAAAAATAATAAAATTTAACAAATTTAACCTTGAACACTTGAGTCATTACAGTACACGTACACTGTACCATTCTTCATGTTTCTGCTAGGCATTTGGAGTTGTTTTTGGCCATGATTCCATTTGAACGCCATAAAAAAATGACAATCGATGACACAAGTACAGTACGTACTGTTTACATTCTGGTGAATTTGTTTCAAGGGCAATATACTCTTTAATAAGCAGTTTACGCATCAGAGATCTCCTTAAACAAGTTTAACTTAACTTGCCCACAATTCACTTTTTTTACACACAATTTGCCCTTACCAGCCACAGCAATGCTCATATTCTTGCACCCTATCAGGAGCCCTGTATGTATCTAATATAGATGGTATAACCAAATGACACCAACCTGTTTGACATTTATCAATGGTCAGATCCACCACAAAGCTGATCAGAGACATAATTATCCCAAGTATTAATAAGAACACCCATTCACTGCCAAGTCTACTCCAGCAGGGCTTCAGCTTGGTTATAACCCCTGAAATAGAAAGCAAGGTGCACTTCATACTTGTACAGCCGGTACATACCAATTGCCAGAAACATGACTACAGTAGGACCTGTTCATATGGAGGTGATCATGAGCCAGCTAGGTAAGCTGACTGGCCCATTTTGACTAGATTTTGTTGTAACATCATTCTCTATTTTTTGTATAAAAATATTTTTCATTCATTAATCATATGAGCAAGTGGGCTCTCCCGGTAAGTGGGATCTTGGTAGACAATCTGCAGCGATCTCGGCAACCGGACCAGACAGAGTGGCGCTGAGCCATCCCATTTTCCCATATGAACAGCCAATCTCGGTAGGTGGGATGACATATTTTCAATTACACTGTACACATGTGTGAAATAACAAGCTAACCCAAATAATGCAATCTCTGCCAAATGAGAGCACGTAGCAACAATCTCCTTCCGATGGGGAGCTGATGTGATAGAAAGAATGATAGTCTTTACAGAAAAATAGAACCTATGTGGCACACAAAGGGCTAGAAGCCTGCACAGTATAAGGAGCTTCGACTGTCAATGGCAAACAAAAACAGTGATGGAGGCAGTGATGAAGGCGAATGTACAAGCTTTGTACACATTATATTTGCACTGTCATTGTGCTTACATTTACCATTTTGTCCAAAAGTGATCACAAGACAATGTCTGGTTCCTGGGACAACGTTCCTCATGCGGAACTTTTCTCTTGTCTTCATTTGGTTAATGCAAGTGATTAGTTAAGGATTATATTATTTATTCATGTTGTACATGTACAGTCTCTGTTCATTTCTAAAGACTGACAGAGTTCTTCCAATTGTTTACATTGATTCATTTCCTGTCCAAGCAGAGTCAGTTTTTCTTTACTTACAGTAGCTGTTCTTGACTGGATTTTGTCAAGTTTCTGTTTGTGTTATAAACAATAATTAAGTTAATACTAACTGTAATAAATGTAAGTTTGGTGGTAGGAATATTAAGTATTTACTAAGTTTTGCCATGAGAGAGTAAGTTTTGCTGTGACACTTTTGGACCACTGCAGAAGAGGAATCTGACGCAATACTGATTTTAGTTTTAATCTCAGCTGAAAAAAATACTTTATTCACAGTTATGGCAAACATAATCTTTATGTTAATTATCAAATGGTATTACCTTGGAGTTGGTTATTCTGCTGCAAGTGGAGCCTAAAACTGTAACAATCACTGACACTTTATCTAAACTCAAGAAATTAAATAAATCTTACTTTTAAGTGTCCCTGGTAAATGTCCATTGTATGTGTGAAAAATGTCATCAGTTTCAAATGCACCCTCTTGTTCCAGTCTCTCCTTTTGTAGCTTCTGTTCTCGCCGAAGTCTTGCAGCTTCATCTTTTGCAAACTGTTGCAGTTCTGTCGTCTTAAAGCGGCCATACATCTAGCCAAAAAAACATTAATGAGTAAGAAAACACAATAAATGTATTCATAAAACTATGTACAGAAAACAGCCAAAAATGATTCATTGTTGATAAGTTTATATCCAGCACAATGCAATCCATTTGGGTATGAATTAACAATTTTATCAGGCCTACAATTTTCACTTTTCAAGGTACCTGATAGAATGCAATAAAAAGGGAAATTATGCAGCATCACAGGGCTCTTTATGCAGCAAATTATATGATTTTTTTGTTTGCTCATTTAAAGGTTTTTATTGGGTTTGGTAGATATAACTCTCTATGGGCTTCTGTTTTGCAGTTTAAAACAGTCTTAAGGTAATACTGCTTTTGGCTATTCTTTTTTGCTGCATTGTTTCTATGCGATTCAGCCTCTACAAGTAAGTGTTTTAATACCAACAACAGACTTTTGCAAATACCTCAGGCCAAATACCATATTACCGGTATGTTGCACAAGGAGCAAAATAGATCTTCTTGTACATCATAGTTTCAAAATTAGTTACTGTCATGTGTTACCATTGTTAAAGAAAGTCTTCCAAAAACCTTTACCTTGTATATTTCAACTCACTTCTTGTAAGAAGCAAAAAATAAAAGAAAAGTAAAAAAGAAAATGAAAGATGCTCAGACATGGACTTTCAAAAGTACTGCAGTATGTACAGTATATGCTTGAATGTGTAGAAGTCAAACTTTTAAGACATGAAAATTGACCCAAAAATCAACCTCGACTCATATACATGTATGAGAGAAAGCATAACACCCCATTAAAATGTGAAGCATAGTTTGTCAAGTGTTGGATTTCTCACCCACTAACAGCAGACCTGTCTTTAAAAGGCATACAGTACGATCCATCCCCAAAGAGCCTGGGCATGGAGTGTGATTCCTTGCAAGCCAAAGTAGTTTTAAAATAGATTTTTCAGTACAGTGTACGTGTTTTACTGTAACTCTTGGACGATTACACACAACCATGTAATCTATTAATTTTCGCCGTAAAGAGAGCAGCTATAGGTAATAGGATGATGGCAGCAATTTTTTGCAGTCTAAAGGTTACTGAAATTTACTGGTTTCAAGTTTGTTGCGATCTACATTTATTTTAGTTTTTCTGCAATGAGTTACAATCCTGCAATATTTTGAATTAGCATAAAATGTGTGAGGACTGGTGCTGAAACTACAGTCTGTACTTAATAACAAAATGAGACATGGTCCTTGGAATGTCATCTTCCTGAAAAACGAGGCTTTGGTTACTGAACATCTTATCAAAGTGGTTTACAGCAGTCTGGTATTTTCCTCCACATGATAAGTCTACATCCAATACAAATGACATTACATTTATTTAATTACACATTTTGAAACAAGAAATTGAGCTTGGCTGAACACTTTATCATCAAACAGCTTTGCAACAGAATGATAGTGATCGTGGACTACAAAGCACATTGCAGCTGTGATCTATCGACTATGCACACTCCTTGCTGGCAGATAAAAGGAAATTAAAGTGTTTTTACCAAGTTTACTTTATTGTAAGTTATGTATGTACCTAATATAACATCAAACCAACATTGCTTGAATAAAATCATATAGTTTCCTTAGTTTGTAAACAAATTATAACTCTATCAATCATCAGTATCCATTTTCATTCATTAACACATTAAGCATTGCTTTACAGTTTAGAACAAATAAAATTACTTTTTAACAAAACAAGTCTTAGAACAGCACATCATTTTCTTTAGTTTCAGTATTAATTATCCACTTTATTTATCAAGATGTTCTTTTACTGCAATTTTTATGCCTAATCCATAAGTACAATTGAAGTTTATAACTTCTTAAAAAGCATGAATTTTGGCATTAAAAAAAAGAGGTTTGACTTAAATACAACCATGTAAATGTACAGTGTATACACGAGTTCGACTTATACCCAAGTTTTATAGTTACAATACTGGGATTTTATGTTGCAATATTATTGTTTTACACTGAAACAATATTTTGATTTGATGATCAAACTGAGTTTTGTCAAGTTTTTTTTCCAATATTATAAAAATTGCACTGGGTATAAATGTACTTGTGGCAAAATTGTTTTTTCCGAACTGCTTTAAATTAACTAATAATAAAATTATGACAGAAGTCTATAAAAAATTCTGTTTACATGTAGTGCCACTTCAAAAGCTTCAAGAAGGTTGTTTTGTGAATACCATATCTGACATTTGTGCATTTGCAATTAAATTGTATTCAAATATAAACAATCTTTTGTGTGGCGTGAACTCGTCCTTTGGGAATCATGTATCCAATTGTGAACATATTGATTGCACTTGTTTATATGTGAGCTGATTTTTGCTAAAAACAGCTTTGCATCTTTCATCCTACTACAACCGTATTGTAAAACTGAAAATAGACTGTATACGAAAACAAAAATTTAGCTTGTGTGATCCTCGTAAAATTTGCATTCACTTGGTGCCTATTAAACAACATGACTGAAATCAACAATTACAGGAAAGCTGCATGAAGGGCATGACAAAACCATCAGAGATATATTCTTCTCGAGCTCTATCCAAAATCACAGCAAAACTGAAACTATGTACCAGTAAAAACAGTAATATATCCCAAATTTCAAAATAAAGTTAACATTTATTTATTCTAAGCTTTGTTATTAAAATACCATAATTTTCAGTAGTCAATAGACCATCTTGGTGTCAAGTTTATATATCATAAAAGGATTATCCACTCTGTCACTTTGTGGTTTACAAATAAACACTAGTCTTGCCCTGAGCAGTACAAGTAATCTAAAAAATTTCTTGATTGCTAATTTACGTAAAATTTACATTTTAGTCTGTTCCCGTCAATAAACATCATTTTACAATTTAAATCTGCCTAGCATTCAGTAAATGGCCACTCCCAAAACTTTTGCCACATTTAAATTGCTTCAGAGGGATGGGCACTTACTTGGTCAAATAAGGTATTTATGGATACTATTGTTTCTAACTCATTATGCACAAGTCATCAGCTTCCCTGAGGGAGGGGGGGGACCCCCAGTATACCTGGGGCAATGTACAGACCTTGTGGGGTCTTCGAGATAAATACTTCCCCGTGAAGTGGGGGAAATGTGGGGACTTTGCATTTACTGTTTTTCATGAGACAGTGGAGACTGGGGACGAGAATGTTTTCTGTCTGGATGTAAATCAAAGATGGCGGATCAAACAGGAGCCTGCAAGAAGGTATTTTCATCTTTTGTTAAATATCATCTCCTAAACAATCACTTTCAAGATTCATTCGTGGTATTGCTGTTTATTATTACCGTAGTTATTCACTTTTAAGCCGATCTCAGCTATAAGCCGAGACCCCCATTCTGGACAACACAAAATTGGTTTCACAGTCGCCAAAAAAAATCAGAAAAGTTTCAGCTATAAGCCGAGTCCCTAAACTTTTATTCAACAAACAAATGAAACAAAAGGATAAAGTTGACTTGTGAGGAAACACATTTTAGAATCATGAATTTTGATAACAGGAAACAATGCAAAATATGTTAGTGGCTATTCAATATCTGCACGAACAAAATCTCCTGTGATTTATAAAACTGTCGAGGATTCACTCAAACTTTCACTTATAGAACTCGTTCTAAAACATCGAAATATCTAAACCATTTAAGCATAAGCTATTACAATTATACAACAAAATCATGCCGAAAGCATGTTGCACATTGTACACTTTGTCTTTGGCTTTCAAGCTCAAAGTTATCGCCGATTGTGAAATTGCAACCCATTACGGGCTAGACGAGTCACTATGTACGATCGTATGATATGACCCGAACTAGCATGTGCTACGATTACATGCATGCTCCATTTACATGCATATCGGTAACCACGCAGCAACTTGATCACTTATATTGGTTGAGGGGGGGGGAAGGGAGGGGAGGCTGAAGACAGTTTTTCTCACTCACTCTTTCGTAAAGACCTAAATCCCCTCCAGCCCCTATGCTCCGTGATGCCTGTGCGTACAGGTTCAGATACAAGAAAATATTTTAAAGTGGAACCCCGCCTTATGGCCACCTCGTTAATACGGTCACCTCGTTATTACTTTTGGCCCGGCGAAATGCTCATACATTTTCTTATAAGAAAACTCGGTTAATGCGGCCACCCCGTTAATGCGGCCACCCCGTCAGTGCGGCCAACGATCACATTCTGAAACCCTAACAAGTAGATTCCTTTGTAATTCACCTCGTTAAATGGCCACTCCATCCACAACGAAAAAAATACAGCTTGATAAGAATAACGAAAATTCCTGGCAAACAATAACATTTCTTGTTGGAAGTGTCTGTTACATGCTATGTCTTTGTCTTTAAAACAGCCATTTCCTTTACAAAGTCAGACTATACGACCCCTAACAGACCAGCTTCAAAATATGACTCTACCCCGTTAACACGGCCAAGTTTCTTTGCTCCGTTGGTGACCGTATTAACGGGGTTCAACTGTATAAAAATATAGCGGGTTCCTGATGATGCTAACTACAGCCGGGTAATAGACCATGCGCATGCACGTGGATCGACTCTTATCTACATCCCTGCATGAAGGATTCGGTGAGTTTACTGTCATCAGCTTTGCTTTGAGACTCGAAAAGACATCAGAACCAACAGGTACAAAATTGTTATAAGAATCATAAGGCATCCAAAAGCAATTCCCGCTATTCCCCAGCGCCATGCTTTTCGCGAATTGAACTCAGCTGCTCCATAGTTTCCGTTGGCATGTTCGGGGTTTACCTGAAAAGATGGAGGATACCCAAGAAGTGGTAAATATATACGTGATGATGATGATAATCTATTGACAACGATGATAATAATAATAATAATGATGATAATAATAATAATAATAACACTAATAAAGGATTGTTAGCAGTTCCACTAGGTGGCTCTTCTACTTCATATTAATTACATGCATTTGATATTCGCGATATTGAAGCCATCTGTCTTTAAATAATATTTTTAGTAAAGTTACATTTATACATATGTGTGTATGTGTGTTACATGAATCATTTATATGTTTATCTCGAAGATGTTTTAAATTGTTAATATAATAAGGGGTTCAGCCCGTCTAAATCTTGTTCCGAGATCAATTTGCTCCTCGAATTGGGAGCAAGATTTGAAGCTCATCGAATGAGAATTAATAAAGCAGTTGCTACCCGTAATTCTTGTACTCTTATGCTTATACTGTCTACTAATCTTTTCCCAGAAAAAACACTCAATGTGAACAAGCACGATACACACACTATAGCCAAGAATTCCGTGTGGGATTTACAATTAACCATACATTAGATCTTTCGATGCGGAGTAACCTCATGACATATAAAAAAAGTCACATGACTAGTCACCATTTCCTTCCGCTTCACTTCCGGTCTGCGCAAATCAAAGATGACTGAGCCCGGAGCTTATAACTGTAATTTTGCTGTGTACAACCAACGTCTCACCTGTACGGCGTGGCTCAATGAGACGATCCCACACGGCCAGGCACAGCACAGCACGATAGTCAGCACACCCAGTACTATGTGATCGGGAGGTAAAGGACGAAACTCGTCTGGGAGAGAGGTGACCTGCGTAAAACAAGCTGCAATTGAGTAACAGTCTCTCACGTTAACGCTGGTTATATAGGAGTAAATGCACAAATCTCGCAAAGGAAGGACCAGAACCCCCATTTCTAGAATAGGGGGCGAGGATAGGGAGGTAGGGGGCAGGGAAAAAGTATTTGTGTTTTTTTCAGTGTTTGTCTTATAAATTATGTCCAAATCTTCCAACAAAAAAGGGTCCCAGCAGGCTCTCGGTCCCTCCCCCAAATCCGCCTTTGGTATAAAATCTCATATTCGATTAGCTCATCTGAATCTGCAAGAACAAAGCAAGTTCTTTTTTGGGGGCCTTCTGCCGTTCCACATTATTTTTTTGTTTTTTTATTTTTATTTTTCTTGGGTTTTCGTTTTGTCAGCTTTATTGGAACATCTTACAAGAATAATTTACGAGAATACGAATAAACAAAACAAAAAATTGTAACTCCCAAAAAAAGAACGGGGGAAAACGAGGTTTAATGCGTACGAGACTGGTGGTCCCATGCGAGAAGATAACCCCAAGGATAAAGAAAAAGAGCTACGACTTGTGACAAGGACAGTCGGACATGTCGAATACTAGACTTGTTGCCCTTCCTTGTTTATCACGCTTCATACCCCCCCCCCCCCTCTCCTCCCCCGCTGCAATTTCAAGTTGCAGTCAGTTACCTGAGTAAATCACATAGCTTTTTGTCTGATAAACTTATCACAGCTACGACTAACAATGACAACAGTAACTCACTTCTCAAAAACTGTGACAGCAAACAAAAAATGCATTTTTTACCATTCAATAAAGAATACATACCGAACGTGCTCCTTGTGTATTATTTCCCTGGGAGTGTTGAGGTTGTGTAACCGTTGGTGTCCTGTCTGGTTCATCTGGAGTCTCCGAAAGAGCTGGTGGAGGGGCAGGTAGGGAAGGAAGTGATGGAGGAGAAGGTTGGGATTCCGCTGTCAACGAAGCCGAACGGACGTTACGATAGTAGTTGAGAACGCCTGCTGTTGGAAAGGAAAACAGGGAATAAAATTGTGTCAACGATAGAACTTGGATTTCAACTGGTTTTAAAAGAAGCAAGTTAAGTAAACGCACAAGAAGCATGAGAACCAGCGCCTGTTTTTGTAGAAGGAATATAGGGATAAGATTGTGTGAAAGACAAAGTTTGAATTGCAATTGAAGCAAACCAGGTGAAAATGGAAAAAAAAACAGGTGAGAACGCCTGATAGATTGACAAAACGTGGGTAGGAAAGAAAGTGATGGGGAAGACGGTTGAGATTCGTGATCAGCAGTCAACGAAGCCGAACGTTAACAAATATTGTGATAGTATTTGAGAGCGCCACCTTTGGAGAAGAAATGAGGGGGTAAGATTGTGTGAACGACAAAAACTGAATCTCAATTTACTGCACAAAGAAGCATATTAGGTGAAAATACAAGAAACATGAGAGTGCCTGCTAATGGAGAAGAAGAGGGGGTAAGTATGTGTGAACGACAAAAACTGAGCCTCAACTTATTTTACAAAGAAGCATATTAGGTGAAAGTACGAGAAACATGAGAGTGCCTGCTAATGGAGAAGAAGAGAGGGGTAAGAATGTGTGAATGACAAAAGCTGAGCCTCAACTTATTTTACAAAGAAGCATATTAGGTGAAAATACGAGAAACATGAGAGTGCCTGCTAATGGAGAAGAAGAGAAGGGTAAGAATGTGTGAATGACAAAACCTGAATTTCAACTGATACTAAAACGAAGCAAACTAAATGAAAGCACAAGAAACACGATGTAAATGATCTGACCAGACGACCTTTTATTGCGAACATTCGTGTTAAAAGGAAAGCGTGTTTATCATAACTTACCATAAGCAAAAGGCTTATATAATCCAGAAGGTATTATTTATCCTTATTATATGACAAAGGGATTTTGCACATTCTGATTGGTTCTTGCACGGTAGGGTTTCCCCGTAATGACGACAAGCATTACGACTTGTTTTTGATAGCCTACCCTGCGCATAATGTGCGAAGTACGGGATTTCTGTTGGCACGATGCTGTTGTCGTTTTTAGAATAAAAAATCCATTTAATAAAATACGATTTAACCTCGAACGAGCCACTTTAGCCTTGACGCATTGAAGGCCTCAGTTTGGTATTTTCCGAACAGACCTCACTCTCAGTTAATGAATAGGTTTATTATATGGCTGACTGATTTCGCGTGCTGTAATTGGTCAATTTCAGGTCCGTAAGTAGCCGTACGGACCTCTAGTTATGGAGCGGCTGCCATTTGCAGCGTCACTTGCTTTAAATAAGCAACAAGAAAGGAAAAAACTCGGTCCGTAACTTGCCGTACGGACCAAGCATTGAGCTAATAAGTTGTATATTTTACCCTCCAATTTTGAATTGCTATTTACCTCCAAATGTCCAACTAGTATCGGTGTAAATTAAGAGAGAGATGCACTGCTGTTGTTGTTGGCATCCTTCTGTCTCGGGAGACAATGGAGATTGCGCCATGGTTTGGTCAAGTCGTGGTTGGATGACAGCGCCTGCTGTGGCTGATAAGTCCTATTCTGGCACGGAAGGCTCTGTTGCAGTTGCTGCAGGCGAAGTCTG
>JAOBYF010100338.1:0-11634 GCA_025403605.1 Parazoanthus darwini | reverse complement strand
AGTTAAAACATTTTGCTACCTTTTATTTAGTTTCCCAAACCTGTAAGTTGCAAGTTAACCTGCAACTTGCAGGGTGCAGCATGCAATGTGACACACACAAACGACCTGCTACTTGCTTTTTACACAATAAACCAGTGTCACAAGAAAGCGTGGGCAAGCTCGATCGAAAAGGGTTGCATAGAGACAACAACTAAAAACAAGTTTTGAGAGCATAGTGAATAGCGTTCTTTTCCCCTAAAAATGGTAAGATTGTGAATCAGTTCACCAGAGTGAGAAATGTTTTATTATGTACAAGGGCATCCCAATGGGTGCGTTGTCATGAGCCATTGTTCGCTGGTATTTTTCTTGCTTTAATATTGTGTTCTTTCGTCATCAAATGTTTTGTTAGAGTCTTTGTTATAATTCCTCTTTGATATGGTTGTTATTCACTAACTGTGCCCACTAAGTGGATGGCTCCGCCTAAATGTTTTGCCGTTAGTCTGGCATTTAATGAGCCGAAACCAATCGTAGAATTGTATACAGTTTAGGGTTCCTGCTGGGCCTGGTAGTTCGAAAGAGAGTTAGGCGAAACTTTAAAATTCCTTCACCTAGAAACACGTCTGGTCTTTCCAAAATATTGTTGAAGAACACTCCAAGGAAATCCTATTATGTAAACCCGAAATGAAAGCCCAAATCAATTTTAAGGTGGTAAACCCAATCATGGGTTAAGATTTTTAACTCTGGGTTAGTGCTAACCCACTTTCGAACAACCGGGCCCTGATGTTCAGTTGCTATTTGTCGTCTTTTGTACAGTTCAAAATAACGATCACTCGACTGTTTCTTTTTTATTAAGAGTTGGCCGAATGTGTAGTTAACCGTACTTTTGCTTAGATAGTCACGTTCGAAGACGAACATATGCCAGTTAAAATGACCATAGACCAGTTAAAATGTTTCACAAATAACCAAATTCATGCCAATATTCAACTCGTACGAAAGCCGCTCCGGTTGGCTAGGTGTGACTAAAAGTTGTTTTTTTGATTGATTCTTAACTTCAGACACAAGGTCCATCGACCAATCCATTACGACATTATACCTTCACTTGATTCATGGTTGTGCACACTTCTGTTGTATTGCTTGTGGAGTATTGTTGGGTTCTGTTTATTTAAAAAAAAAGAAATGCTGATGCCCTTTATCTGTAAATGTCCGAGTGTGTTTACCATACGTTTTGATAATGTGCGTAGACCTTATAGACCTTGTAGTGAAAAGTTAAATTGAATTTCTGATTCCAACCATAACTTTCTTTTGCAGAAATGGAAAGGTTTGTCATCACTTCAAAGATCACTTATTCTTGTACTCGCGTGTCTCACCGGAGTAACAGCTATGGCCATGTGGAGAACTGTACATTATGGCAGCCATGGCGACATTGCACAAGGACACCAACCACATAACGACGTAGCAAATGAGCTTCAGCTCAAAAAGAAATTACCCAACAGAAATGATATATTTGATCGTAATTTGGTAGAGTTACAAGAACTTCAGAAAAAGTATAGAAAACTAAAACGCGGGCCCCCGAGATTAAACGATAGACCTGGAAAAGACAATGGCTTGAGCGAAGAGAAAGAATTTGGAAACCATGACGAAGCTCCAAAACTTCATCCTAATGAACTTAAAGGTGATGCAAACGGTAATCAGGTCGATGAGGGAGGAGATAACAATGCTGCCGATACAGCTGGCGATGGAGAGCTCAAGAGATCGGAGGATACACAAGGAGCTCTTAGCATCAATGGAGTTAACATTCTTCCAAGAGAAAACCAAAATGAGCGACAGAAGGCCGTTGTTAAAGCATTCCAACATGCTTGGAAGGCATACAAGAAGGATGCTTGGGGCCATGACGAGTTAAAGCCTATATCACACTCGTATAGCGAGTGGTTTCGAGTTGGACTTACACTCATCGATTCTCTAGATGTTATGTTGCTTATGAACCTTAAAGATGAGTTCCAGGAAGCGCGGACCTGGATAGCAAACAGCTTATCCTTTGATAAGAGTGTTGATGTCAATCTATTTGAAATCACCATTCGAGTACTTGGTGGACTTTTGAGCACGTACCACTTGTCCAAAGATGGGCTTTTCCTCCAAAAAGCAGTAAGTATAATTATTTTTGGGTGAACTTTAAGAAAAGCAAATATTCTGCGCACGTCAGTGCGTCACTGGATTTGATCAACAAGATGTTATGTGGTTTGTTACCACAGTTGCCAAAATTACTAGGACTTATTACAATTTTTTACTATATAGTGACAGTTCAAACCGATAGCTGACAAAAGATATGGAAAGTAATCATATTTCTGTAACGTAAGAGGACTTTTTAAAACTCGCCCAGTCTCCCTGCGTTAAATATGTAAAAAAAAAAACGGGTTCTGCCACCATTTGCTCATTATCTCACAAACGAACATGGGGCCCAAAACTTTTGAATCGTACCACTTGATTTTAACTCAAATATCTCCCATTATCTGGAAAACATAATGGATTTTTGTATGTTTGGAAGCAGTAAAATATTGGAGAATAGAGTTACAATCGGACAAGTAACATCTTGGGAATTGGTAACCAAAGCAGTCTCCTTTGTTGCTGCCGGATTGCTTAGGGTCTTCACATTTTTGCGTGAAGTAATCACGGTATTATCTTAAGTAAAAAAAATCAAAAGAATGTTTTAACCCGAACGAGGCTAGTTGGGCTAATTTAAATACAGACAAAGGAGAATTAAAATAACCGCCATTCATGAACAGGGTCTATCCCAGACTTGCCTGTCTGGGAGTAAAGTTCATTTCGTGTGGCTTCTTTGAGATAAGACGTCTTCTAACGCAGCTTAAAACAAATTTTAAGAGGTCACTAGACATTAAAAGGGTGGTAAATTAGCAACGGACGCCAAGCTGTGAAGTTCGTTGTCAGAGTAGCAGCGCTATATCTGATTTCATCGGAGCAAATATCGATTTGGGGGACACACGACGCCGCGGGTAGATCTGAACAGTTAATCCAAATCAAAAATCGAACAGTTCAAGTTGGAACCATATACCGGTAATTAGCCAAGAAGGTCAATCAGTGAAATGACATGAATGGGAACGGACCGTTCATTGATTTCCTCGGGAGCTAATAGGTAAAAGGCCAAACTTGAGAATAACAGTTTCTTTTTATGAGTGATCCATTGACTTATTAAACAATAAGCTAAATAACTGAAATTAGTTTGTTCATAGTTAATTTATCTCTCAACAGGTTGACCTAGGTGACAGACTTCTGCCGTGTTTCAAGTCCCGTTCAAGCGTGCCATATTCTGACGTGAACCTCCTGACTCACAAGGCACACCCACCGCGATGGGGTCCAGACAGCTCCGTGTCAGAAGTCAGCACCATACAGTTAGAATTTAGGGACCTTAGTTTGGTGACTGGGGATCCTAAATACAAAGTATGTGCTAGTAGCATGATCACTACCAGACTATTTAAGAGCAGTTTTAACATACGTTTTACACATGTATTAGCAATTTTTTATTCGCTAGAGCTTTTGGAGCAATTTTAAATATTAAATCACTTTCATTGATACTGTCACTCTTGTTTTCATTCTAATTTTCATTATCAATGCAATTTCCTTGCCGCTTAACTGTCACTAAAATACCCGCAGTCACTGCTACTTCTTGTCATTATCAATGTCCATATCGTTTTATTGCCATCATCGTTTTCAGTACACTACTTTCATAATTTGCTCCAGTGACCATAAACCATAACTTTAAGACGAGGTCAAGTTCCAAGTTCTCATACATTTGCTGTATTTTGGCCTTACTGGCCTCGAATCGAAGTTTTTGTTCATAACCCGTGGGGCGTATTATGAAAGTGGTCTGTGCCTTATTTTCTTTTTCACTGTCTTTATCTTTTTCCTTGTCACTATCATTTTCGTTGTCGTTATCACTGTCGCTTTTATTATCATTCTCATCGCCTTTAGTCTGTCACTTTTATCATCACAACATCTCGTGTTATTCCCAGGAAGCAGTAGACAAGGTGGCAAATCTCCTTCACAGCCTCACGAAGAAGAATGGCCTGGTACCAATATTTGTTAATGCCGACACAGGAAGATTCCGGTCCGGGGCCACCATCACACTGGGTGCACGAGGAGACAGTTATTACGAATATCTACTGAAGCAGTGGCTGCAGACTGGAAAGAAGGAGAATCGGTAAAGTCATTCAAAGTAAATTTTACGTATGTAAGAGAAAGATAGTACATACATACATACAGACAGACAGACAGACAGACAGACAGACAGGTATACAGACATGCACAAATGCATACTTACATACATTTTGTCGTTCTTGCTGGTATTTATGTATATGCCGCACCAAGTCGAGGCTGATGCTGTAGAAATGAGTCTATGGTCTATGTAATCAGCGGTAACTGGGAATACGAAACAGGCTATTGTTTATGACTCGAGGCCGTGAATCATACCTTTCGGCCGTCCAGGTCACACGATCACACGAAACATATCATACATTGCTTTCCGTGACGCTATAAGTATCTTTTCAGCCGTCCACACAAGTGTATGAGGAAGGCGTTTTTAAAACTTTCTTCCTTGGTTGCGTTTTCGAAAAGTGATTGTGCAGTTAAGAAATGGTCCATGCTTAGCGTGCTTCTATCGAGTTGTGGATGCACTTGGGAAGTTGGGAGAGCACGAGAGAAGCGTTTGACGAGCACGAGGCGAAACCGAGTGCTTCTCTAGCTTCTCGTGTGCTCTCCCAACTTCCCAAGTGGATCCATAACTCGATAGACGCACAATTAACGTATGGACCAACTCTTTTAGAACATTGCCTCTGCCACTTTCAGCAGTACTTGTAAGAAAAAATGCATGTAAGCCGATAACATACAAAACTCTCCTAAACCGTTATGAGCGTTTTTATTGGTTGAACGCGAGCACGCGATTTAATAGACGCACGGGCGTGCGTCTATCGAGTTATAGATGCACGCTCGCGCCATATAAAAAGCGCGCGAAAAACTGCCGGCTATGTTCTTAAGATTTTTTAACCACCACAACACACCGGAACACAAGAAACACACGACTTTACAGATAAAAGGAGGAATCTTCTAGATGGTAGTAGAATTTTATCATTTGCTTGCAAGTTGCGGTTATCATTTGGTAACACTCTATTTGGGAGATTTCCGAATTTGATTTGACCTCAGCATATGAGGCTGGAGTTTCCTCGTGTTGTTGTTGTTGTTGTTGTTGTTAACGTGAAAGTTTTTGTTGGTGAAAGATTGTGTATCTGCCGGAGTCCCTGAACATCAGCTCCACAGCATAAACAAGAGGTTGGGATATCTACGATATGATACGAAACAATACGATCATTGGAATAAAAATGAACTTGATCAAGGGACATTGAGAGCACTTTTAGAACTTATTGTGATAAAAGGCAGTACGTGGTGGTTCTGCAAATCTTGGGGCAATAAAACGAAAAAAGTTTTAGCAGTCACACACAGCCGTAAATGTTATCCAAAGAATATTCGTCAGTCAAAAAGAGATGACTGAAAAAGTTTTAAAGGTACAGACACGCTGATACAATTCAAGTGGCCGGAGAACAGTTTATAGTCGGATTTAGACGACACAGCTTGTCGTACAGTCGGTCCTGATGTTGACAGTCTTGACGTTGTTCATCAATGTGCGATTTGACGCATGCGCGGACACGTGATTTCACTGTAGCGGCAGTTCTCACATTTCAGGAAAAATCGATTAATTTAACAATCTGTTTCAGTCCTGATCCTAGCAGACTGACTAAACTTTGTGTCGGACAAAGTTTGAAACATGATTCAAAACGTGAACAGATATGATGCATGCATCTATCTTATACGAGTCAAAAGAAACATTTACGCTGTGTACGTCAGTGCATACGACAACCCTATCACCAAAATCAGCTCTGTCTGGCTCGATTGGTCAGTTATCAAATGGAAGTTGGAGTCACTCAATTTCCATGTCCCGACCGATAAGAGCTAGCACCGGATTTTGATAAGATATGGCGGGGAAAAAGCATGCGCGCCTTCTTGAAATGACGAGAAAAACATTTTCCTTTGGCTGGCCAGACAGGGTATGAAATATGCGTCCAGTCTGATTTTTAAAGGCTTTTTAAACTTTTTGAATGCCTGTGATACTACGAATTCGTCTTGAAATGAATGAATGAATGAATGAATGAATGAATGAATGAATGAGTTGAACGTAAGTCCGAACTTTTCTGTATGACCTTCAAAAAAAGTTAATTAACCATCTTTGTCAGGCCGGTGAACTCATTTTCTGAGCTAATTTACCCGGCTAGGGCCGGCTTTCCCTGCCATGACCCAACAAATAGAATGCACCAAGTCTACTTACTTTATCGGCCTTGGCAGAGGCCACCGCCAACTCTTTCTCCTTCACAACCAGCTCCTTGGAGAGCTGAGCGACTGATTCACTGGCTTCCACCAGTTTGTCTAAGCCCGTCTGCATCCTGGTGGCCAGATCACCAATGTGTGAGCGATTCTCACTGTAGATTGTCTTGTAACCGTCAATGAATGAAAGGTACGACTTGGGTGTGACGTGAGTCTGACGACGGAACCTTAAGAAAATTATAGAAGATAAGGCTTTTAACCCTTAAAAACAGATTACAGATACTTTAGAAAAAGGTTTACGTTTGAAAAGCGCAATACTAAGATCTTAAAGCACGACTGGAACTCTAATTTTACTAATTGCTAAGTTGGTATTGGCCTGTTCTATCAAAGTTTCTTAATTCCGTGCTTTACTGGTTGCTTCTTGTACAGGTCAATGGACGATTGTGCAAGCGGTCTAAAACACAGGGCCCCCATAATTCCTTCCGTAGCTGATATTGCTCCTTGCAACGTCTCTTAAAACAACTGTACAACACTCGCTCTGATTAGTAATGAATTGTAAAACTATAGTTGATATCAGAAGCTAAAAGCACTCATTTCAATTTCTGTTTCACAAAAGGTTACAAAACGGCTACTTAAGTCTATCAGTAGACTGATGTGACACTCCAAAAGTTGAAGAATGATTGAGAAACAAGAGAAGCATTTAGCTTGGCCTTGTGATCTTCTTATATTTAAAACATATTTCTCTAATCTAGGCAAATTTGGTGCAGCGGTAATTACAATATTACCAATTGAAAAATTGACGTGCAGCAGAACAAAATTAGAAACAGAGTTTGCATGGATAGCTAAGGCGGGAAGGTTGTTTGATACAGGGAAAGTGTGTAAAGCGAAGGAGTGTTTATAAACATTGATAAAAGAATATAAAGGCTATTAAACCTATAGTTGCGCAAGGCTCTTAAGCTTTTGCCGAAGCGCCTGTATAACAGGAAAAAGAAAATTGGACTGGTTGTGATTTTGGCGCCGGATTCATTAGGCAAGGTCACTGAATTTAATGCATGAACATCGAGAAAACTTTACTTGTTCTTCGGCAGTACTTGAAAACAAATCTAGCGCCAGATTTGCGCAGCACTGATTTAACCGTGGTGATGTTTTAGTTGCGTACGTGGATTCCAGGCTGTTGTGGAGTACACTCGTGTTGCAGTATCCAACGTAAACAATACCTGTCAAAGTAGTCTGTACAAAACTCGGCTACTGTGTCATGAAACACACCCATAGTGTGCACCACGCTTGACTTTGTCTCCGCACTGCACGTGATGTCAAACTTTGACAAGAAGTAATCGGCGACGGCAATCAAAGCATCCTTAGGCCAGCGGGTGAACCAGTCCATCGTGCAGCCGCTGATTAGACCGGGGAACTTAAGAGATCGATTGCGGAACTTCTCTCCTACCTATGAAAGTAAACAATAAAATAATAATAATAATAATAATAATAATAATAATAATAATAATAATAGTAACAGCTTTACTTTAAAAGGTTCACACTGACTACCATGATAACAAAAGATGGCCCTTGCAACAGTTCGTATAAATACAAAACAATTACAAAATAACTTAATGTAAGACTTTGAGCACATTTATTTGAAAAACAAACGTTTTCGATCATCTTCAGGTTTAAAAATGTTGTTTAAAAAACTATAAAGTTATTCCAAAAAATAACAATTCGACACATTAACTGATACAAAACGCCAAACGTTAAATTCATAAACAACCAAGAAGAGAAACCTGACAACTGTATAAAATTGTACTCAAGTAAAGTTTGTTGGATTGTCATTGAAGTTTAATAGTAGCAGACAATTTTTAAGGCAGAAAATAATAGCGGCAGAAATAGAAAGGTAGAGGAGAGGGAGAGTTATGCTCAAAGGGGCTTTCCGTCTATAAAGGGTTTGGTTAAGGTTATTGAAGTTAAACGAGAAAGAAAGCTTATTGGGTATTGTCAGGATTTGTTCTATTTTTCCGTTTGGTACCGACATACAAATTGAAAACGTTTTATCAAACTGAGTGGAATTTTTAGTTGTAGGCGTTCTTTTGCCTAAAAGTCGATTGATATCTGCCGAACAACATTTTATTAGTACCAAGAGTTAAGCCTAAGCAGTGAATCTTGCAAACCATAATAAATTCTACAAACTTAGAAAAGACGGCTTTTTAGGAGATTCGGGATATTTCTGGCAGTTCGTTTTGAAAAAGAAGATATCCTACCGGTGAGAAGCAAAGTACAACGTGAAGGTTTTTCCTCGCCCTGGAGATAAAGTAGTTGTACAGATTGTCCTGTGTGGGAGGGACTCGCGGCATTTCTTTCTTCATCACCCCAACCAACTCATTGGTGATCTCATCCAGTTCATCTCGTGCGAACAGATTGGATACCTGATAAAAAAGTGAATGGAAACTTCAACTGATCGAAACTAATAAATAATTTCGAGATCAGAGTTAACTGAGCATTTAATTGGTAATAAGGTTTTTAAGTTCAATAAAAGTTTTAACTGAAATATTTTAAGTGTAATAACGGGTTTGTTCTTTGACTTTTAGTGCATCAAATTAGTCGATCTCAAGATTGGAGTTTGTTTCTTGATTTTGTCTTTATTGAATCTTATTTTCAGTAAATACCTTGCCTAAGGTTTAAAGGTTGACAGATTTCATTCCGCGTTTACATAGAAGTTGTCGTTCCGTAATGGAAAGGCCGCAAAAAAATTGGTGGATCGAAAATCAGTTTGAGTCAGCTGATCAGCTTAACCAATCTATTTGCCTAATTACCGAAATGAGCTCACACGGCGTCCTTCACATGATGTAACGTAAGGTCAGATTTCATCCTTGAACGAACATTTCGATCCGGTACACCTATCGGGATGAACATATTTTGGAATAACTCGTACCGAAAGGCCTTAGAAGGTATCATGTAAACGAATATATAAGAGCTCAGAGTGGAACCGGGATGAAGTCGTACGGAATGAAACTTGTCCGGTAACATGTAAATCACCGCCTAAGTCTGTCTTGACTTGACAGTTAAAAACGACAGTTCTGTTCACAGAGCTAACGCCAAGAGAACTGTTTTGTTTATTTCTTGAGTTGTAACTTCCAGTGTGTCGCCATGTTGAAAAGTTACGATACGACCCTCTCCTTCACCTTGATTGTATTCGTTAAGAGTGGATTCTGACATTGCTGAGCCGTTCCACGTTACTTTCCAAGATGGCGACTTAAAATTGTTCAAAAAGTCTTTTTCTACTACACGATTTGTTTGTGATTTTTGAGTGTTGTTTGTTTCTTAAACTAGCAAACATCTCAAAAATTTGATAAGTGAAATTTTAGATTTTTTTTAACTACGAACAGATAAGTTACCAACACATTTCATTTAAAGCATTTAATATCGAACCCAAACTCTACGAAAACTGTTGGTTAGTTTTACCCGTAACTTCGAGTGCAAATTGGACTGAACAAACAATTCGTACATTTTTCAAACCGTAACTCCATTTTCCCTCTCCTAGTTTATAAGACTCTCTAAAAATGAAATATGCAACAACAAAATTGAACTAGAACCTATTTGTCAAATTTGTCACATCACGGCACTGTGTTTCCTACCTCTCCAGATGATAGAACGTTATTTAGATACTCCAAAAATGCTTCGTCCTTGATTTCATTATCCGTGAAGATAAACGTAATACCCTTTCCCTCGGCACCTGCCACTCGATACAGGTTCTTGAGATCGTCCATCAAGTTACTTGCGTTATAGGATCTGATGGGTTAACAGAACCTATCAGTATTTTTTCGTACCCAAAATAAGTACCAAATCAAATCGAATTAAATCTTATCCTTATCAAGTTTAATCTAATCATAATTTATTCTAGAACTTAATCTAATCTAACTAATTTAATCTAACTTAATGTAATCTAATCTAATCAAACGTAATCTAATCAAATATTATCTACCCTTATCTAAACTAATCTAATCTATTCTAATCTAACCTAAACTAACCTAATCTAATATTTTCTAATCATATCAAACGTAATCTAATCTTATCTAACCTAATCTAATGTATTCTTATCTAACCTAACCTAATCCAATATTTTCTAATCATGTCAAACGTAATATACTCTAATCTGACCCTGTCTAAGCTAATTTAACCGATTCTAATCTAATCTAACGCAGTTTAATCGGATAATCCGCAAAGCCACAGCCCATCACCGCATGCCCAGTTAAGAGTTATTACAACACCAACACGTGCAAATGATACATACAATTAGGAACTGTGTAGATGCATATAAAATGGTTCAAGACTCAAAGCCCTGTTAAACGAAGCAATGTTTCTCGCAACTATATATAACGCCGTTGTGGTACACGTGAACGGAGAAGTGGAATGATTAAAAATTGCAGCGCGTAACGCTCTGCGGCAACTAGCAATACTCTGCTGTCGTAAATGTTACATAGTAAATTACAAGAGAAACTGCTTCATGTAACATAGCTTAAACTAAAAAAATTGAGAAGGGTACACAAACACATGTTATACTGCAACACCACCAGTGAAGAGCTTTGCAAACCAACAACTGTAGTGTAATGATACCCTGTAAAGCATGGGTATTACAAATTTGTGAGTTTGTATATTAAGCTAAGTTAAATATGATTTCCCTTGTGCCATATATACTGCCAAAAACTTCTACAGTTGAGAAAACATTTCATGACCTCAAATTTCACTAAGACCTCCCTAAGTTTTAGTAGCACTTCTCTTGCTATTGGTAACTTATAGTCTGAAGAATGTACTTTGGTTCTACATACCTTGTGAGCGTGATCTGGAATATCTTGTAACCGGCGATGAATGAGGCCAAACGAGTTAAACTCTGCTTTCCAGATCCACCAACACCAACCAACAGTGCGTTGCCAATTGGCGTACGAATGATTCTTGATATCTGAAGAAAAAGTACAACAGATAAGAATGAAGCAAGTTGAAGTAGGGACGTTTACTTGTGGCTTAACGCGTCTCAGGAAACTGCTATCTGCACACAACTGAAGAACCTTTTATTGGCGAGGCAGAAACAACTTGGTTGATAACACATCAGTCGTATGAAACGCGTCTTGTCGTTACTTCATTATTTCATTGTTTTTATAATAACAAAAACAATAATAATAAAAAATTGTTATTTTCGTTTATTTTATTATTTTGCCAAGTGTTGCTCCAATTTGAATTGTAAAAATTGTAAAACAAGACGCAAGCCCCATCTAATAGCAAGAC
>JAOBYF010100227.1:0-11634 GCA_025403605.1 Parazoanthus darwini | reverse complement strand
GATCTAATTGTGGATCTTCCGATCTCCTTACCACCCGTTTTTTTGTTAAGTGTCAACCGCAAATGTTTTTTTTTAGTGATTGAGTCGTTGCTGCAAAAGAATAGCACGCGTTCCTAAGATACCGCATTAAGCCCTTTTTGGACGCGCAGCAAATCTTTGGTGTTCGAAATTTTCTGCTGTTCACTCGAAGACAAAGAAGTTGAATACAATCTTCCTTTGGTAGGCTTTACTGTTCTTAGTCTTACGGATGTGTCGTGTATTATCTCATTTGTAAGTCAGCCAGATACCTTGACTTTTTGTTTAAATAAAATCTAAGTAAGAATTCGCATTTTCTGCTTTATTTGCTATGTTTTACTGTACGGAATCTACTCTATTCAATTCTGTTTCAGTACTGATGTCATTTAAAACCTAAAAACAATATGTAAATTTTTTAATTCTTGAGCAAATATAAGAGATTTCTATAGACTGACAAATTTTACACTCGACTATCGACAGGTGAATTTAAATTAGAACAGTCTATTTCGTTCAAAAGTAATCTTCTATCAATTTAATTTAACATGTGATGGCAAATGATCGTTTGAAAAAGTCAAAGCCGCGCTTTCAAAGCTTAATTGAAGAAAGATTCTTCTCTCCTACTGATTAAAAATGGGGTCGTCTATTTATTCCAAAAACACGAAAGCTAAAAGGCAAACATATTAGAATATCATTTTTCTCTGCGGTTGGTCAGTGGCGATAGGAAAGCACGGAACAGGCTAATTGTTTCCGAATTACCTAAACTGCTTTTGTTACTCCTGTTGAAGAGAAATATATCATATCGAATATGTAAGAAAATAACACTAGAAGAGGCATATTTATTCAAATCTCTGTCTAGTTTCTCATTTCCCGGATTTGAATTTAAAATGTAAAATTTAATTCAAGCGAATGCGATGCCAGCTGCCAAAACAAGAAAATGAATTGAAAAAAAATTCAACTTGTATGAATATTTTGTGACTTTTAAAACACTTTTATCAGATAAAGTTTAAATTTCGTGTTAGTAATTCAGTATTTCAGTTTGTCCCTCATAAAAATGCAAACCATGAAGCTTTCTGCTCATTTGAAGTACCTATGCCGCAATTGCTGCTTTGTGATTTTCATTGAGTTGTCATAGGAAACTCGCACAGATTCTTGTCTCCTTTTTCGCACCTCTATCAATTCTGTATGCTGCCGCCTGTATTTCATTACCAAGTCATCAACTGTTATGTTTGGAAACTGCAATGATCGCTTCCCTATCGCCGTGGTTTGTGCCCCTGTTGATGATGTGCTAATTGCAGGAAGGGAAGAAGAAAGGGAAAAAGCGCATTTCGTTCGGCGTTTTTGACTTCTTGTATTGCTCTTCTTCGACTCTCCTTTGATCGTGTTGTTTTGCGGCCCCGGTTTAATTCTGCTATTTTGTTGCTTTTTGTTGTTCTTTTCAGATGAATCTGAACTTCCTGAGGTTACTTTCTTTTTAAGATAGTTGTCGATAGTCTTTGTCTCTGGCTCCCAAACCCAAGAACGGAAGAATTTTCTTGTGTTAAACTTCTGCCTTATTTTCTCAATTTCATTGTCAAAATTTTTATCTGCAGCATCTTTCTCAACAATTGTGCCAGTTTCAGGTGGATAACGGAATGAAAAACTACTTTCCTGCCTCCAGTAAGAATTAGGATAGTGAGGTTTTGAAATAAACCTTGTGTTCAGTGGAAACTTTTGACTATAGACAGAAACATGTGGTGTTTTAAGAGCTGAACTTTCTTTCTCCACATGCCGCACTCCATCAACATTCTTTGTTTTGACACTTTTTCAAGATCTGGTTTTCATTAACCTCAACGTGTACTTGCTCTTGCTTAGCACTTTCCTCTTCATCTAAGTTTCGATTGATGTCATCTTCGAGGTTATCCTTGAAATTGCTTGCTTCGTGTTCCAGCTTAGTTATATTACCAGCTGTGGGAATTGTTGTGATTTTTGCACTTTGGATATTCTGTTCGTTTTGTTTCCCTTTTTCTAGTAAGTTTCCAAATTCCTTCTTAGCAACCGTAGTTTCGTTTGTGGAATAGATTGACGAACCACTTGCAGTTCTTTTTCCCAAACGATATTCCTCAAGCTTGTCGATTATGACAGGTTTCGACTGTAAATTTGAAAAACCGTCAGTGTAGGACAAACCGAAATCTTCTGGACCAATAAACGTATATTCTGGATCGTCTTCCCATGAAATCGCAGTCTTTAGAAAATCCGCTCCCTCTTCTAAATCTAAATACGGAGTGGACGATGATGATGAAAACAAAGAATCCATGAATGTTGTCGCTTTGCTAGTCAAGTCATCTTCTACGACCCTCGGTTTAGTGTCGCAAGTCTTTGATGTACATGTACGGACTGTTCAGACTGGAGTTAGTGAGATATTGCATGAGCATCAGCCTATCAGTAATCTATATTGTTTCAGTCATACTTTTCTTTGTTAATAAACCGATCTCGAATAATATTTTCAACCCTGGTTTCACGTCTACATAATTTTTTGTTTCTAGGCAACCGCTGTATATTATTTTGCAATATTAAAATTGATGAGTTCTGGAATTGCACGGAATTGACTTTCTTGTCATATTACAACAGTTTTGTGAACATATTCAAAGTATTTTGGTTTTCAAATTGGACCAAATGTTTTATGGGCTGTTTATCTCACTTGGTATAGAAAAAAATTGGGTTTTCTTGCTCAGGTTGCTCCGGCTGTGAATATGTTCACGAATATCAATGAAGAGTTTGTAAGCAAATGTTTATTATTTGTTTATGATTATTGATAGGCGAATACGAATAGTCTATTCATCTCAGAAGGAATCAAACAAACCATCAGATAATTTGAGGTAAATCAGTTCATTACAATTTACGAAATTCTGGTAAGATTTGTAAGTGCAAGAACCTGTGTGTTATCCTATTTGGGGTTCTAGTTAATTAAAATTTACAATTTAAATGCAGATGGAGGACAAACCTATAATAGTTTCATTCAGTCCCCACTGAGCAAGATCAATGGTATAGAATTTATTAGCCATAAAAACCATTTTAAAACGATGCACTGTGAATTACGTTTGCCTCAAAAACTTAAAGCGTTGAAACAATCTAATATTACAACACCTAATATGTTAATAAAGTCTAAAACTAAGAACATCTACCGATCGAGATGTTACAGCCGTGAGTCTTCAGTAATTATTTGTTTTCACAGCTAAATTTCGTTTTTATGCCAATTATATCAGCTGAAAGACGTTTGTGTTTATTCGAAACAGCAGCTACTCCAGGAGGCTTTTACGCATAAAATCTTCTCTACTTCTTTAAAAAAAATCTGGTAAAAAGGAAAAATTCTATTAAAATTCTTTCAGTACATTCACACGTTTATTACTCGCTCTTTTCCACTACCCATGAAGAGTCAATCCGTTGTCAACTATGTTGTCTAATTAAGCTTAATATAGAAGTTCCCTATTTCTTTAGCCTTGGAGAATCTAATTGCAAATTTCGTCGCTGTCTAAATTTTGAATATGTGTTTACAGATGTGTTTAATATTAGAAGTTAACCGTTTTTCATCGTAAATGAAAGATAAAACTGACAGCTTTTCAAATACAGTGCCTTCAATTTTTAAAAATATATTCACATTTGAATTACAAAGAGTGAATGGTTTTAAAATTCCATTCACCAACATAACTTCAAAAAATAATGACTTTGATCTGTTTGACCGACGAGCAGGATACTATTCCAAGCAATTTAATTTCTTCACAACGATCAAATCAAACAGATTTTTCCGACATGTCGTGTACTTGTTACATAAATATGCATCACTGTTTGTCTTTATCTGAAAAATAGCAAAATTTTATTAGTATGCATTTTTTACTGGTTAATGTAAACACAGCAACAAAAAGCTAAATTAAAGCCTTAGCCATACAAGCAAAAGCAAAAGCACACAGTACACAAGCACAAACACAAACAAGTAGACAAAGGCGCACACGCCGTACCCATACTCAATTCAGGAATTCTCAAAAAACCGAAGTTTCAAAAATAAAGCCCTGACTTTGCGCTTAACATAGCGAGAGTTCTTTAGACAACTATAGTTACGAAATATGTATTTATAAATCCTGAAACTGATGAGCGCCGTCTTATCCCGCTTTGGTGGAAAATTTTATACTTTATTTTGAATAAGGACGCATGAATATTAAGACCAGAATATGTTTTCATCACAAGCCCCTTGACAGCATCATGCATAACTTTTATACCAACAATTTCGTATTAAGTTAATTCGATTGCTCTTTAATTAATCCATTCCACAGCACTGTAACAGATATATCAGTAGCAAGTTTTGACTTCTATCGTGAATCGTCAACCGAGAGTGAAACATCTGTTTTGTAGACCTTGGACTGTCCAACATTGAAAGTTGAGTAATTACTTCCAACAGTTGGATATTTGTTCGATTCAGCTTCAAATCGATGTTGTACAAGCGCCTTGTTACCCTACATCTCTCTCTGCTCATAACAACAAACACTTCTTCTCCTCAAGAGATATAAAACTAATAGTCATTATGGATTACTTTCGAGTTGCTTCCACGATTTCTGCTCTTTGGCCCGATTGTTTTAGAATTTCTCAGAATGCTTGGACGAGCACAGTGAGAGACATGCCTGTAGTTCAAGCACAATTAAGTATATTTGAACGACACTGAAGACGTTGAAGATCGAATTTATTGAGCTTCAGGGTTTGTGAAGTATTCACCTAATATTGCAGGTAATGGTATGTGGTCCAAAGACTAAAAACGCATGTTTCACCCTTGGTTGACGATTTACGACAGAATTCCCTATTGCTATATACCTTGTTGTCTCCCTGCCGATACTTAGTTACGGAGCTTTCCTTTTAACAGTTCATACACCTACGCAATAGTTGAGATAACACAAATAGAACGTTTCTTTGCACGGATGAGATTTGAGGACTTTATCCAGCTTAAAGCTTCAAAACCTTCCGTGATATATAACTCACAAGAAATGAAACAAAATTGTGAAGAATGTCATTCTTCACAATTTTTGTGGTGCAATTTCAAGGGAATAATTAAGATGTATAGCATGGGATACTTAGCGGAGGAGAATGTATTTATTAAAAGGTCATCGGCGTCTTAGAATATCACCTCTCAAGGCTAAAGTATAGTTGAGAGCCCAGTAATATAAGGATCTGAATAATTGTTCACCGACATCTTCATCCGGTGCTGCTTGGTAAAACGGTGGCTCCTGTAATGGCTATATTGCTTTGACACAGCATATATTAAACAGATTCTTACTAAACAAATATACTAAGATCTACAAGCTGGTTTTTGCATCATCTAGTGAAAGCTATCGCATTGTATAAATAAATATCTTAAGAACTATACTATACAATCTTGATCATTGCGCCATCGTCAACACTTTGTTTCGGAAAGATTAGAACTGAAAGCTATAAGAAGTTCCGGCTACACCCAAATAGAAACACTTACACTCATATTGTGTTCAAAGCCAATCTCTACCGACAAGCATCTTAACATACTGAATCATGTGCGATTAGTGGCAAAACTACCATAATCTTATAATGACAAAATCAGTCTGACCCACTGCAGTGAAGATAGTCATTTTTCTTATTTTACTTTCAACAGCATCCAACAAGGAAGACGAAAGAGTTATATAACAACTTCATTTGATAAGACGAAGATGCAAAATCGAAGTTTCAGCTTCGATAAAGAATTGTATCGACAAAGTATGTCGAGGAAAGACAAACTTCGCCATCCATACGTTCCAAAGCCCACCTCACCATACTTATTCAGCGATTATCGCTCTGAATCAGATGTTGATTGTGAAAACAATACCAAAGTGCATTCATCTGAATTTGATCTTCCACATTATAAAGGGAGAAGAAGAAGGAAGGCCTCGGAACGCTCCTTTTGTTGCTTGTTGGCAGCATTGGTGTTCTTCATTCTACTTTCTCTGGTTATGACTGCTCTATTTACATGGCGCCTCGTCTGTTGTCAACCAACGGTCGTACCAAAAGCCTCACAGGTCAGTCATCAGCAGTTAAGGTTTTTTATGTGTAAAATAGAGGTATGCAAACATTTGGTTAGGTGTAGAATGATTCTGTATGGGAAAAATTGCACGCGACTTTTAATTTAAAATTTTTAACAAGTTCATAACGCCGATGAAATCTTGTTCTCACTCTACTGAATAGTATGCATTGAAGGATAACAACCGCTTGTTTTTAAACGTTGAACTATAATCAAAATGTTTTGAAAATGTTAAACTTAATGACTATATGTTTTTTACAGCTGTTAGATAGTTTCCGACAGACTGATTTACACGAACATTTTTTTGTCAAATTAAACGGTTTCAGTTAAATTTTGACTGAAGTAAAACGTTCAAACAGATTCAAGGCTAGGCTCACAACAACGAGTCTCTGCCAAACATTTCTACTTCTTGTTTTAAAAAAATCCACATATTAGTGGTCTTTATGGAAAACGCATATATGGAAAATTCCATTGTTAAGATCTATGACAACTGGTATCTTTATGAGGTAAATATACATGTTTTCAATTTGTATTTTCACTTCCTTTCGTAGTCTATACCTTAAAACCATGCAAGGTTGGAAATCTATCAAACATTTATTTTAGGGTTAGAAGAAAGTTGAGGTTGGTTTAGTTTTTAGGTTTTAGATAGGGGAGTGTAGGTGGGTAGTTGTCCAAAAACCTATATTGAAGACATTTTCATCAAAGGGTAAGTGAAGATTTGGTGTCGGAAATTTGCATGGAGAGAGAACAGGGACATATAAAAACCAACTCAGTATTTCTAATTCTTTGTGTTTCTTGAAACGCCGATCGAGTTACTAATCTCCAACACACTTAAATACCTACAAATCTTCAGCACACTCAATCAAATACCTATAAGACCAAGTTAGACTTTCTTCCCTTTTTCCCAAAATAATTAAGAGACAATATGATGTTCAGGTATCCCTATATGAGAGAATCTTTTTCCTGTACAAATCAGAAACTGGGGATTTCCTATCCATTGTTTAAGGTTCTGTGTTTCCATTTCAAAGCTGTAGAAGGTAGTCCTGAGAGCGGATATCGGTAAATATCGACTATGTCGCGCAACTTTGCAGATAGGAAAAATCCTCCACACTTTGTCTGAGGCAAGGCCCTGGCGAGAGCGTGAATGGTTCTACATAGTTATCTTGAACCGGTTCGAGATCTTTGCAACTGGGAAAACTGCACAAATTACATCGGTGCTCTGGGATAAGCACTAAAACTTCTCAGCTAACTAAGTTAACAGCCTCAAAGAATGTCGTAAGCTTTAATAATAAAGGTTCTCCATCCGTTTAGTACTCTATGTTTATTTGGCGACTCATTGAGGACTATTAAAAAGGAATAACGTAGCGGGAAAATTTGTTGAACTGTGTTTTTGAAAGCCTCATTCTTTTCGCAAGTCGGGTGCAACAGAAAGCTTCCACAATTTCCATATGAAATATACAAATGAATTTAACATTTATTGACAGTACCAGTTGGCCGGGCAACACGCCACGATACTTTATCGTTGCATCTACTAAGTGCCCTTTTCAGCTTTTTGTTGTTTTAGTAGTTCTTTGCTCAACTGAACAGGAATTCAGATATGGATCAGTATGGTTGCTACTCAGTTGCGTAGCTTCTCTCACTTGTTGACAAGTAAAAGGTATAAAAAGGTAAAGCGACTAAACTTAACGAGGGTAACACGTGGCAGTAATTAACTGATAAATTTGTGGCCCTCGGTACGCACTTTATCTCCCTTCGTCTGCCAGTGCTCCATTTTACGGGTGTTTAAAGCTAAAGCTACGCGGATCAGAAGAAAGTCAAAACAGATGTTGGAGTCACCAACTTCCAGCTCGGAAAACCGCGCACTAACCAGCTGAGCTACGCCTGCTTTTCGTAGGTAAACTAAGAGAACAACAAAAATAGGTCTGGTATATTTTCAGTGTTTGCAATGTTTGTCACGGCTTTGTCGCGCTTTAGATATAACTGTACCCTATAAGCTCTTTTCGTTTTAGGAGAACAAAGCAAAGCCATATCAAAGTCTCGGCATAGTTTTAGTAAATATTCAGAAAATTGTGGTTTACAGTTATGTAAGTCGTGCTTAGCTGTCAGGACAGAAAATCTTGAATGTGTCAGTTAAAATACTTTCCAATTTGCTTTTGATACGAGTTTTTATTATTCTAATTAACATAACACAATAGACGATGAGACTAAAGAAAAAACAGAAAGGAAACTATTACACATTTGTCACACATCTACCTCAGTTTTGTAGAAACTATTTTAAGATATTGGTCCAATAGCAAGGAAAACGGGTTTTGTGATGAAGTGTTCTTTACATGAGATGACAATGATAAAATATTCCAATACACGCCTCGCAAGTATTGGATTGTTTCAATATAACATCCGGATATACGTTTTCTCGATGTCTGGAGATTTACGTGGACTGTCGGTATATCCTTAAAAAAATATTTGATTTGCACGGATAATATAAAGGTGTATACGTTTTCTAAAATCAATCCCCAAGTTTTTAATCATCGTGATTGAACGGGAACACCCTTCTGTATAATGGAGTAGTAAGGGCAGCAAGTGAGGGGTATACTTGAATGAATCAGGGTGACTTGAGCAAAACTAATCAGTGACAATGACAACAAGCAAAAAATGGTCATTCGGTAGACAAGTATACTGAATTTGCATTTGTGTCTATATTCGATAACACAATGGATTCATTTGACGGCGCTGAAACATGTGAACTGATCGGAGCCTATTTTTTATGCCAACTTCTGAAACAGCAAAGGAACAACATAGTTCATACAGGGGTAGCGGGCTCGGAGTCTTCCACCAAAGCCCCCAACTTGTCCAAAAAAATAAATATGTAAGACGTGCAGAAAAAAATTGATTCAAAACCACCATCGAGGCAAACAGAAATTGCGAACACTCCTTGGACGTCTAGCAAAACCTTATCAAGGGAGTCCATGAGCCACATGCGAAGCCCAACACAATTCCCTATACAGCAACCACCCCATTCATCAAACTGAGTAGTGCCGCTGCATCAGCAAGCCCTCGAAAAAAGCGGGTATAATCACATATTTGTCTCCAAAATACCAAATAAGAAAAATTCAAGAAGCAGCAACATAACGTGCTATGTCAAAACAAATGTCGGAAAAAACATCAGTATCTTCAATGAATCTTTCAAAAGCAACCATCTACTTAATAAGATCTTTAACAGAAGCAACGTAAAATTCCGCTATTTCTACATGCCCAATCTAGAGACATCAAACTAGTAAATAAAACAATTCAAGCCAAACACTTTGCATGAATCAAACGAAAAGAACGTAAAGATAACTTCACGTGTGTGCGAGGTTAGCAGAGTTGCTAAGATCTCCGACTGCCAACCAGGAGGTCCCGGGCCTGGCCAAGGGTTGAATTTTGGGTGATCTTCTTTCGCAGCACCCTCCGTGGACAGGAACGTTAAGCCGTTAGGCCGTTAGTCTAGTCTCCTGGAATGTTACCTCAGGGGACTTGAAAGAACCCAAACACCTCTCGAAAAGGGTAGGGTAATCCCGGTGTTGTAGTGAGGGCCACACGGAAGAGTACTTCATATGGATGTAAGTGTGCTACCCTCAATAAATAAAGTGTCATTACCTTACTTTACTTTACTTTAAACAGAAGAATTGCTGGGACGAAAATTTAAACTAATAATCTTTTCCTTTTGAGTAAGAAAAGATAACCACTGAAACAACGCAATTCAGTTTTTTTATTTCGTCCTTGCAGCAGAGTGCAGCAGCGCCACCTCCAGTGAACAGAAAGTGTTACCTGAGTCAGCGTGCTATCATTATGGAACCCCTTCCACCCAACATACGCGATATACTTGAGTCTCAGGACGCTCAGATACAAAAGGCAGTACAGCAACTAAACAGCAGGGTAAGCGAGTCTCTCTCTCTCTCTCTCTCTCTCTCTCTCTCTTATCTATCTAGCTAGCTATGGAGTTCCATGGTATCTGGAGACTAGAGATCTCCATCTGGTGCAAGTGCAGATAACTATATTTTGACTGTCAACGTTTAAATGGTAATTTGGCTCAAACTACGCATTACGAGATCCTAAACAACACCTTTTATACATGCGCGAAGACTCTAACAAAAATGCATTCCTAACGCAAAAAAAGAGAAAAAAGGGGCAACAGAACGAATTAAACAACAAATCGTCAACTTCTCTCTCATCCGTCTCGCTCGTAATATACACAAACGTATCGTCATTTTACAACTTAATCATTTTTTTCCTTTCAGATAGCAGTTGTAACTAACGTAGTTTACGATGACAAAATTATATGGAGTAAAACGTATGGAGTACTCAACACAACAGCAGCTGTCCCACAATCTCCCAAGACTTCCTCCATATTCCCAATTGCAAGTGTGTCAAAGGTCTTGACGGTATGGTTCCTATACCAATTACTCGTTCTTCAAAGGTCATCCTCACATTACCAAATAGTCTGTCTCTCAAGCCACCGTTTCATTTTCACCTTTTGTTATAAACAGAGCTATAAAATTGATCAACCTCCATTTTATCTAATAAACTGCTCACTTTTAGGCACTCGCGTTGTTCAAGATTCACGACTTGGGGCAACTTCGTTCCTTGAATGAGGAGGTCGTGAAATTGGAACCACGGTTTTCTGTTAATAATCCATTCAACAAACACAATATAACGCTCAGGTATGGTCTGCCAACGCAGTTGTTATTGAAGCAAACATCGCAAGAATTAGCCTTGTAAAACACCAATTTTGAAGATTTTCACAGGCTGCTGTGACAGTAGTTCTTTCGACAAGCAGAGACAGCTATACCTGACGGAGAAAAACGATATTACATTTACTTCTCGCTATTTTCAATCATTCGCTGTCATCACACGTCCTCGTCAATTTCTATCATTCCCTTTTGCTCACTATTACTCACCATCATTCCTTTTATTCTCTACAATTCACTATCACTCTACTTCTTTCATGCACCATCATTCATCTACAAAATCATCATTTTCCTTCGGCCATGGTCGAGACTCCTCGCACAACTTCTCTGTTAGCCATAGCCACAAGCAGGTCCTGTTTCCCAATCCCTGTATTCCAAGTTAGTACAGCAGGGAAGGTAGGTTTTCTTGATTTGACTGTGAGGTGGCTTGGACGCCAGGGGAGAAGGCGAGCTTTTGTTTCCCTTTCGGCTCAAAAGCAATGCCTTGCGAAGAGCAGTCTACTCTGTGTAAGTCTTACAGAGACAGGTGGTAAGTATCCGTTGATCTCTTCCAGGGTGGCATGAGTGGACCAGTTGTTGTTTTGTGCGTGGCGTGGCGTAAAATAACCATAAGCATCCCCAGTAATCATACCACTTATCACCATTTCCCTTCAAGCACGATCCAAAACGCAGTGACAGGGTTGTCGGTTAAAGCTCGTGCCAACAAACTACAACTGAACGAGGCAAAATGTAAAGAGCTCCGGGATCTGACACGCGCTAAGAACGAACTCCAGTTTGAACCAGTGGTTGTTAATGATAATCCACTGGAGATCGCACAACACACAAAACTGACTGCTGAGCCTGAAC
>JAOBYF010100116.1:0-11634 GCA_025403605.1 Parazoanthus darwini | reverse complement strand
CAACTTATTAAAATTTGAATCACGAAAGAATTATACACTAATATTAGACGTGTTGAGAGAAATAAATCCAAAATTACTTGGAAGTGGAGAAAGCCCAAAATTCATTGTCGTCTAGATTAATTCAGTAGTAGGAAACGTGTCAAAAGTCGTTATATTTCCCACAGGCAGCCCAAGCTTACAGTTTGTTGTTTTGGCTCGGGTTGCACCATTTACAAGATTCCGGAATCGAGTGATTTATAAGACTTTGTGTGGGAATACACTCGATTTCTCGAAATAATAAGATATTGCTATGGACGATGTTAAAATAAAGCTGACTTGCCACTTGTTATCGTTTGTTGTGTCCAGTTTGGGGCTATTTGGAGCCATTTTGAGCGATTTATAACTCGTCGGCTTGATTCCCCCAGTAAGAAAAGACAAAAGACTGAAGATCGGAAAGTCGACTCCACAGATTCAAACTCCAGCTCAATATCTTCCAGTGAATCACTCGAGAAACCGATTGTATATAGATAAATGATGCAATCCGACCCAAAAATGTAAGCTGGAAGCTTCGGCTTCCGGTGTATTACTGAGCTTCAGAGGACCATTCTATGACAACGCTCACGGTTTTAAGACTAATAAATATCCCAGAGGAACAAATTTTTGGAAACTCAACACCATTGTATGAAATTGAGAGAGAGACAATGAACAGTGCTGTAAAACGGCAATAGAAATACGATGAAAATGTGAATGAAGGATTGCTTCGGGAAATGATTAAGCTCGAAGTGCGTTCCAGGACTGATACACATGCAAAGTAGAAAAACCAAGGCCTCGAGCAGAAAATAAAGTTGCTTGAGGAAGATATATTCAGTTGTTGCGAAAAATGGTTTAGAGCAACATCTAAGTGTTGAAACCAAAACCGCTTCACTAGAAAAACTGCAAAATAAACAGCGTGAAATTAAATTGAAAATATTTTAGATTACAAAATAAAAGTAGCATGCATGAGAGGGGCGGAAAAAGGTCCGGAAAACTCGATGGTACAATTAAACTCTGCATGGTGAAATTTTTACCAGATATATTTTGGGCTTGAGAAAGTAAATAATAAGGAAATAAGAGATAAGAAGGAAATACTGCAGGGAGCTAAATCTTTTTATGTTAAACTGTCTACGACAAATGCAACACCACAAGATTCAGACATTTTCCTCGACAGGGTGAAAGGCATGCGACCTCGTGTATCCTTGAAGAGCAAGACCAACAGAAAACCGGGCGAAGGAATCATGTTTAGAGGCGCTCAAATCCATGGAAAGAGGTAAAATCATTTCTTGCTGAATTTTATCAGGTTTTTTGAACGATATTCATTTTGCATAAACTCAGTAAATACAGTTCATATAAGGAAAGTCATTCATCAATGACGTTAAAACGAGCTAACATATCTACTCTGCCAAAAAATGAAAATTATAAAAACTCTTTTCCTTTTATAAAACTGGCGACCCATAACACTTTTGAACTGTGACTGCAAAATAGCAGTACAGCAGTTAAGATAATCCCCTCAAGGTTAAAAGGGAATACTGCCCAGAATTAAGAATAACCATTGATTGGAATGTTAAGTGGAGAAAACACATGCTCGATGTTAAGAACGAGGTTGTCAGTTTCATCAATAGTGAGAGTATATTAACACGAGAAGGCTTTCGACACATGATGGCACGATATCAGTGTTTATAACTCAACAATAAATTTTATTACCAAATCGCGCGTTACTATTGGTTAGATTCAATCACGTGATATCCTTCGCAGGGCAAATATTAGCAAATACACCAGGGCAAATATCTCTGACGAGGAGAGTTTTGCTAGGGAAGTAGATTTTCCTATAAATTAATGTAGACATTATTTAACAACAAGAGATTTACCGAAGTTTGTAGTTACAACTGTAAAACGATGCCTAGCATTGATATTAAACTTTGAATCGGAAAACAAACTGGTTCGGATTTTAATATTATTCATTATTCGACAGTTCAAAGTTGTCCGCTTTAAGACTTTCATTACACTCTTCCTGAACCAAAAGTTGCCTAAAACATCTTAGCCCGGCTATGCCCAAATGACGTTTTGACATGTTTTGGAAAACCAATGGTTTCCAAGTAAATTTCATTATAAAGTACTGAATTGGTCAACAGACCAATTTCGATATATTAAAATTCAGTCTGAAACAAAAGACATCAACTCGAGGCTCTGGGGAATAAAATATAGACTTGTAGGGATTATTCCCCAGAGCCTTGTGTTGATGTCTTTTGTTTCAGGCTGAATTTTAATATATCTAAATCGGTCTATTGTATCAACTCAAGTCGTCTAGAGGACATTTAGGTTCTGTTAGCAGATCAATGAAACTTCATACACGCGCGTCAACTGTTGAGTGTTGGTTGTCTCGAATGAGAAATTATTGTTGAATCATAAAATGAATAAACTACTTCCGTGGTATATGTTGTATTGAGTTTGTACAGTCCCTCGGCTTCCAAAATGTCTTCAAAGTCTCTCATTTGCCTTTGACTTTGTCTCGGGCAAATGTTCACTTTTCGGACAATTTTTCAGCCTCGGGCGTGTATTACTCAATACAACATACCACACAAGTAGCTTACTCACAAAATAGAAAAATTGAAGAAAACCAAGTTTTGGTGAGGCGTTCATCTACATCATCTACTAAGTTATTTTATGGCTAGTTGTCTGCGACTAACAAGACTATTGTACATATAATAATTACAAAGAAAAAATGGCAAGTCTTAACCCATAGTTAATATAACTAACTGGTTGTGAAGTTCAACAAACTTCTGTCTGTCTTAGGTTGAACGAAACGTGACATTGCACATTGCTTTGTTCTTACTGGTTAGTTGTTCATATGCATTTCAGTACCTTTTGTGTTTCGTGCAGGGTCAAGGCCAACGAACAAAACAGATGGAGAACAAAAACCTATGACAAAGAAACTGGCCAAGTTTCATAACCATTTCGCTCTATTAACTTTGCTTATCCTTAGAAAGCTTTAGGGAAGAGGGTCGATCTGATATACCTTCCAATGGTTTTTTTGACCTCAAATTTGTGCCGTTTATTCAATTGGCAAAAACCTTTGCGCAAATGTTTCTTGATTGCGAACACATCTTTTGACACTAAATAAATGACGTCATCACTGACGTTATCATGGTAAGTCAAGAAAGCTGTTAGTTTCTTGTCAACCTTTTGTCATTAATGATTGTAATTGTACTGGTTTTAAACACTTATTTAGGTGTACATAAAGTAAAAGCGATATTGAAAAATTACGAATTGGAAATGTAAACAAAAGATTTAGCAGGAAATTAAAGGTTTGTAAGTGACTGAAAAAAGATTGATATGACGGGGGAAGGAAAGGTGCGGTATTGCGGATTATCAAATATCAATACTGTATCTCAATTTTGATCACATATAAATTTTTTTTACTTCTTTTTTTGTAAAATTGTTTGATAATATAATGATATCAGTTTGATACAACATGGTAATATTTTGATAATCTGCAGTGCTTTTTACATCAAAACTATCATGGCAAGATCAAAATATCATGATAATTCCCATTTTTGAGGCACAATAAATTTTGAACTGTAAAGGTCTTCGCCTTGGATATTGAACGTCAATCTTGTTACAGCGAGCTGAAATTTTGTCAAAATATAACGCAATTCATCTCCATTTTGCCAAATAAAATTGTCGTCTGAATTTAAATCAACCCGTAATTCAATTTTGCCCATTGGTAATAATTTATTGGATAAACTCGAAAAGAATGAATATTGGTTTAAAGGGATTTCCGCTTGAATAATGTTGTTAGCGCCCAATCTAATTTTGCGATTAGCGAATCCGGAATTATATACGTTTTCAGCTTTTCTTTCTTCAGGGTTGGGGCTTGTATCATCATATGAAAAGCGACTGGCACCGATCGTTTTATCGTATGATCTAGACCAAAACATGCGTTTTATATTGCTTATATGAGGGCATGATGACACATCATAAAGCTGTTTTCCATTGATTCTTACTTGAAGTTTCTCTATCATTGAACTAGCATCGTTAATACAACCATTATGATCTTGAGCTCCCAAATTGGCTCCATCAGCTTTTTTGTTTATTTTAAAGTCTACAACGAACCTTGCACTATACCAATCCAACGGACTCAATTCTCCTTCTGTATTTACTTGATAAACGTAACTGTCTTTACGCTGATACGCGCCGTTGGCTACATTCGAATTTAAAGCATGACCTGTTAAGTCAAAATACACATCCTCTGATGCTAATAAATATTTAGGGTTTCTGAACATTTTTGATTATTTATTTATAAGTTAATTTAATAATTGCATTTCTTTATTTTGGTGTGAATCGAAAAGCGCTTTTACAATCTTTTCACCTTCATTACTTAATTTAGGCGTTTTAATCATTTTAGTAGCAACAGCTTCACCAAGCCTTCTTCCAGCTGTTTTTGTCCCATGTTTCAACGCTTTCTCTGCTCCTAGTTTAAATAAATCTGACCATGGAACTAACAAGCCTCGTCCGATTCTTTCGTGTTTATATGTTTCAAAATTAAAATGTGATTTTTTCATTCTGATATAATAATTAAATTTAAAAATATATCGATTTCATTTAAATTTATGATTCTTCCTTTTTGATCCCTTACAGTGATTTCAAGTTCTGATATAACATTAGTAAGAAATGGTTGATATAAAACTCTCTGAGGGCTAAAAGTAAAACTATGACCTCTTCTCAAATCAGATGTTGGTATAATACAAAGAGCATTTGAAAGCTTACCACTAGCTATGCTAGCTACATTACTTATATGCACATACAACGCGTCAATAGAATTAGTTATATCAGGCAAAGTTGTACCATATTCGCTTCTTGAAACTATTTTTGGTTTAAAACCAATTAGCTCGCAAAATTTACCTTCGCGGAGGTCAAGTTGAAAATTTGGTTCTAGACTAATTAAAACACGAAAAGTAGATATATCAAAATCAATTGTTATCTTGTTTTTATCTGTTTGTTCAATACCTTGTCCATCGAATAATTCTTTAAAAAAATCAGTAAGATCTTGATATGAATACGATCCGTCTGGTACCGTTACTTTGTTAAAAGTCGTTCCGTTATCTTTGCTATATTTTATTTCATTGTTGTTATATTGCGGAGCGATATTAAACCAACTATAAATTCCACTATATCTATCTAATCCAATTGAATGATTTTTATTACTATCAAGATGTAATGGAGGTGTAAATTTAATTACAAATTGAGAAGATGAACCTGATTCTCTATCAATTGAGCTTATTAACAATGGTATTGACATTTTTTTACTCTATATTATACATTGATAAAAATTTTTTTAATTTTTCATTTTTAATTTCACCTTTTTCATAAAGTTTGTGTAAAATAGCATTAGCTTGTTTTCTAAGGTTAGAAGATGAATTACCTGCTTGTATACTACCAAGGATGAGATTTAATTTGTCTTTCAATTCATCAACGCTGTTATAATAAATTGGCTCGCTGTCACTAAAACCGCTTTCGCTAGCAAGCCCGCTTCCATGGTTAAAACCGCTCCCACTAATCATATAATTTTTATAAAGAGTAAGAAAATTTATTTTCTTTTCTATTTCTTTTTTTTGTTTTTTTGATTTTGTTCCACCTTTTTTACTTCCAAGAAGTTTGAGCTGTTCATTTACACGTTTTACAGGTAAATATGTATTTAATACTGTATACGGATTAGGTAAACCGTAATCTTCTTCTAATAATTTAATATCATCTTCATCAAACGGTCTTGACCTTTTAAACGGTAATTGTGGTAATTCTTCTAATTTTTCTATTACTGGAGCAAGAAAGGTTTTACTTTGTTCAGCTTCGTCTTGCATCTTATTTCTTTCATCTTTCAATACTTGTCTTATATAATCTAGTTTTTCACCTAATTTGATTTTAGATTTTAAATTTTCTCTATATAAATTTATATCCATTATTATACAAACAATAATATAAAAATGGAAATACCAAATTATTTAAATAATACAGAAAATAATAGTAATTATAGTCAGATTCATCCGGCTATGCCATCAGATCATTTTCGCATGTTAATTTGCGGACCAAGCAACAGTGGTAAGACTAACCTTTTAATTCACTTAATTCAATCACCCTGTCTTTTATATGATCGTATTTATATTTATAGTCAAAACATACACCAGCAGCTTTTTCAAAACTACTTTAAAATAATAGATGATTTATCTAAAAAAATTGGTTATGAAATATGTGAAAAATCGCCAGATTTGAATGATTTGTCAGAATTGAGTGATTTAGATAATGACAGCAGAAAATTATTTATAATTGATGATATGGTAAATAAAAGCGATAAAGAACAAAGAAAAGTAAAAGATTATTTTTGCGGTTGCAGACATAAAAATGCAAGCATTATCTATACAAGTCAAAGTTTTTACAAATGCCCAAAAATCATCCGATTAAATTCAACACATCATGTTTTGTTTAATCATCCAATAAAACGCGAAAGACGAATGATATGTAATGAATTAGGATGTAGCGAAGAAATGCTTAAAAATGCCACAGAAAAAAAATATAGTTTCCTATACGTTGATTGTCCTAATAATAGCTTTAAAGGCAATTTTACTAGGTCACTAGAGTGTCCGGAAACAACATAAATTGAGCAACACCATTTAAATCTGGTTTTTTCAACATATATTCAACTGGAACTCTTTTCATTTTTAAAGCCTTTTCTAATGCAGATGGAGCAATAAATGTTTTCCTTGTATTGAAATCGCGATGATCTACTTCAAGTAATATTTCACCTGTTGATTGTAATGTTTGGTTTTTGATTGAAACCCAATCTTGAACCAAATTTTGCCACGTTATTCTTTGAGTCATCTTTATTTTTATGAAATTTTAATAAATGTAATGGCATAATTTACAGAATTAGCTCTAGATTGCCAATTACGATAACCGCTACTTCCTAATGTGTAATAACCTACTTTATGCACTTTAATCTTGACACTAGTTGGTTGTGGGTCATAAACGCTGAATTGAATGCAATAGAGATAATTAAAACTAAATGGGTTGCCTATGTTATCACCATTAGCATATAGCTGATATCTATTAAGAAATTCACGATAAACTATAAATGGCAAATTGTTTTCAAATAACTTGATATTTAAATATATTTTTGACCAATTCGAAAATGGAATGTCAATTTGTTTCGTTTCTCCTCCTTTGATATTAATTACTGAAGAAAATGATTTTTGTTTAATAACATTGTTTTTAATATTTATAATATTATTATGAACCCCCATCGTTATTATTTTAATTATATTATTATATATAAACAAAAATGACACCTGGAATTTGGAATGATTTTGTTGAACAAATAACTGGATATCGTGGTAAAAAAGGAAGAGACGGTATAGGCTTTAAACTGGACAAAAACGGAAATTATGACATGCAAACTAAATTAATCAAAAATTTAGGCGATCCTGTATCTAATTCAGATGGATGTACAAAAGCTTATGCTGATGGTTTATCTTATTCTACATCAGGTAATACTTCTTTTTTATTAACAAATGGCTCAAGACCAATGCTTGCAAATTTTAATCTTAATAATCATAGATTGATTAATGTGGCAGATAGTGTAAATGATAGTGATGCGGTTAATCAAGGGCAACTTAAGCGTAATTACCTTGGTAAAATTCAAACAACTGATTTTGATATGAATGGTAAAAAAATAATAAATCTAAAAACACCAACTAATCTAACTGATGGAGCAACGAAAAAATATGTTGACGATAAATTATTTAATAAATCAATCTATACTATTAATCAATTTAAATTATCAAGTAGTGATTTTAGTACTTCGGCTGGAATAGTTACTTTTACATTCACTTCAACTGATACCGATTTTCATAGAAAGTATCATTCAAGCCCTACTCATGTAATATTAAGTCAAAGTCAAAGAAGAGCTAATTTAAGTGTTTCACTTGGCTCGCTTCAACAAGCAGTGTATAGTATTCGAATCGAAGCAATTGCTGAAGACAATCATAAAGGCCCGTTAAATCTTGAGTTTACTATTAATACAGGAACTATTAATGTTTATAAATATAAAGTAAGCCCATATTATTTTATAGCAAATTTGTTCTTAACAATTACTAATAGCATTCTTAGAACTAATTTATCAATACAAACTGATTTTTCTATTGGAACTGAATTAGGAATGTATATTTATGGCTATAAAAGTGCTGAATTCGTTGATCCCCAAATTGTTGATAATATTAATTATTGGTCAAAAATAAGAATTCCACGATATGCATCATTAGAAAAAGGTGAAAGAGTAGATATTATAATGCAAACAGATTTTACTCAACGCGATTATAGGCGTATATTAACTGATAAGAAATGTTATCTAGCTTATCAAGATTTTAAACAAGAACGATATTTTTTGATAATATTTCCTTTCATTATTTCAATAAAGAGTTTATCAATCAAATTTCGAGGCATTTTTGGTACTTGGAATCTTTCATATATTAACGAAAATACTGGCGATGAAACAGAATTATTTAATATATTATTATCAAACCCTGTTGAAAACAAGATTGGCTGGGACGTCAATAAAGTATTGAAAAAACTTAAATTAACATATAAAACTGGATTCAAACTATTGCAAAATAATGTACAATCATATCTTTCAAATCTTGAATTTATAACACAAGAAGATTTTTATTCACCTTAATATACTGAATTAGAAATGGATGAAATTGATTCAGTCAGCTTAGAGGAATTGTTAGAAATAAATCAAAAAAAATTTATTTTTTATTCAAAAAAACTAAAAACACAAAAAATTATTTATGAAAGCATAAATTTCTTCAGTTTGTTGTTAATATTTTTATCAACTGTTATAACGCTTTTATTTCATAATGATATAATCCTTGGAATTTTAAATGGTCTTGCTTTGTTTATTCAATCCTTTCTACGCCTAAAAAACTATCAGAAAAAAATAGTGTTTTATAATCTTATCAGTGATCAGTATTATTGCATTATAAATGCTATTATGCTTTATAAACATGAGGGGAAAGAATTTAACCAATCAAACTTAATAAATCGAATTAAGATAATCGATGATTTGTCGTCAATTTGTTTATCGAGTGATGATTTATTTCTTGCCTATTAGCTTCTTCAATTAATATTTTTTGCCAAACAAAATCAAATTTTTTAATATATTCTTTTTCTGTTTCAGAAGCTATTTTTTTTGGTAGAATAACATCTATATCAATATTTCTTTTTTTAAATATCATTTTAAATAAAAATCCTGTTTTAGGCTTTCTTGATTTATTAAAAAATACCTTGAACTTATTTTCAACCTCATTAAAAAGATTTTCAAGACTTAGTCTTTCAATAAGTGTTAAATCATACTTTTTTAAAAAGTTTTTAGCTAATTGATTCCTTTGAAATACTTTTTGTGGTTCGAATAAGCCTCTATCACAATTATAACAAAAATCTTTTTGATTAAAACTAATTAGCAATAAATTACAATTTTGACAAATAGCACTACTCATAGTTTATTTATTAATACAATTAATTCTTCTTTTAATGCTTCAAGTTCATCAGCACAAAGAACTTCTTTTAATTGCCTGCGGTTTAATGCGTCGCTATAACAAAGCAAAAATATTTCTATTTCATTTTTTCCAATGTCTAACATTTCCATCATATTGGAAAAAATCTCTTTTGCCATTAAAGTTTTATCAAGCATTATTATGACTATATAAATTGCAGAAAAAAATTATTTATTCTAATTATTTAATTGTCAATGAATGATCTTATAAATAACTCCATTGATACATATTCTATAAAAGATGTTTCTTCTCCAATATTATTATAAGAACTATCTTCATTATTTGTTAAACATTCGTTTTTATAATCATTATACCATAATAAAAGTTCTTTATGTACATCATTGAATTTTTTATCTTTAGCACATTCAATTCTCATATGTTTTTTAATTAAATCATTTACCTCCCATGGAAGAAATGAAATAGGAAAATTTCCAACTGTTTCATAATTGATTAATTTATTTTTTTCTTTATGATTAATTGGATATTTATATGTTAATTTTGCTATTTTTGTTGGTTCTTCTTCCATAAGGCGTCTAAGGACTTCATGATGAATAATTTTCGGAGTGTTTTGAATTGTTTTCAACATCGTTACGAGAAATCTTTCTTCGTATATAAATATGAAAATTTTTTTCTTTAAATTAAATTAATTAATTTTAATTCAATAATTAGATACTTTTAAGACGATAGTGTATAAAACAATCGATAATTTTAATTCCATTTTTTGTTAGTTTTATTGACTCTGAGGGTATTTGCAAATTCTTTGATCATTGAATAATAATTGAATTAGACCTGAATTAGGACTGAATTAGACCTGAATATAACTTTATTTAAAATTAATTTGACCAGGCTTAATTTGTATTTAGTAACGTTTAAAATTGATTATATTTGAATTAGACCTGAATTAGGGCTGAATATAACTTTATTTAAAATTAATTTGCTCAGGCTTAATTTGTATTTAGAAATGATTAAAATTGATTATATTTGAATTAGACCTGAATTAGGGCTGAATATAATTTTATTTAAAATTAATTTGACCAGGCTTAATTTGTGTGTGAGTATATCTTTCCACTCTAAAAAACATACCAAGTGAAAAAAACAATTTTTTTTTTAATTGTTTCTAAAAACGCTCCCAGCAAAATTTGCTAAAAATCATGGTTTTTGCTGGCTCCATTTTTTTGCAAAAATTCCGAGCCTAGGTGCTGTCCCAGAACCCCCATAAAACAAACTACTGCATGTCATTCGATCGTAACTGTCATTCGATCGTAATAACAGGTTCAGCGGCTTTACGCATGAGTAAAAAGTACGGATATTTTTCATACATGAAGTATTGGTTTGAAATTAGCCAATTTCTTTTGTCTGTGTAAAAGCTGGAAGGCCAACATCAGTTTCCCATCGAATTGGCTCGCATATTAAAACGCTAGAACCATTTTAACCGAAGTAATTAGTAAGCTAGAGTACGGAAACCTGGATAACATAATAGACTTTGCAAGTTCGCAAGGAATCGACTGGCTTGCTTCAATGCTTTTGCGACTTGGCGAGATGATTCTGTTCTTATTCATCTACAAGAAGCACATCACTTGCTTTCTGTTCTTGATAGGGATATCTACTCTAGTTGCAACTATACAAAGGAACTTTCGATTATAACAACAGGGCTAAAAGGACGGCCAAAATTTTAATATTCCTAAAGAACAACTGGAACATTTCCTTGGCTGTGGCTTCAAGGTGACTGATATCGCCAAAATGCTGTGTGTCAGCGATGGCTGTCTACAGACGACTTGAAGAATTTTGTCTCTCGATTCATGCGACTTACTCAGACTTAACAGAACTAGAATTGGATGATGTTGTGAGGATTATATTACAGAGTGTCCAACCGTCCCGATTTAGGCGGGACAGTCCCGATTTTGACTGAGAATCCCGAATCCCGACTCAACCTCAGCCGGGACGCAAAATGTCCTGATTTTGAAAAGCAACGGAGCTGCAGAGAAGTCATAGACCAAAAACATAGCGTGAATGG
>JAOBYF010100005.1:0-11637 GCA_025403605.1 Parazoanthus darwini | reverse complement strand
CTCTTTGTATTTCCTTGTTTTGTTTTTAGGAAGGGAGTTTTGCATCATTAAGTATCGTGGAAAAAGAAAATAGGTTGTTGGGTTCGTTTAAATGGATCAAACATGCTGGTCAAACACCATCGAACATTGTAATACTAAAGATTCGTACATAAAAAGGTCATCTCTAGTAGACTAAATATTCGTGCAAGTCATAAAGGTACTCTCTAGTAGACTTAAGGGTCGTCCATCAAGATACTCTCTCGTAGACAAAAGATTCGTACATAAAAGGATATTCTCCAGTAGACTAAAGATTCGTACACAAAAGGGTATTCTCTAGTCGACTAAAGATTCGTCCATTAAGGTACTCTCTTGTACACTAAGATTCGTTCATACAAGGTACTTTCTAGTAGACTAACGATTCGTAATATAAAAGGGTATTCTCTGGTAGACTAAAGATTCGTACATAAATTTTTCTCTCGAGTAGACTAAAGATTCGTTCATAAAAGGGTACTGTCTAGTAGGCTAAAGATTCGTACGTAAAGGATTATCTCGAGTAGACTAAAAATTCGTACATAAAAGGTACTACCTAGTAGACTAAAGATTCGTACATAAAAGGGTATTTTCTGGTCGACTTCAGGAAGATTCGCACATACAAGGTACTCTCTAGCAGACTAAAGATTCGTAGGTAAAGGGTTCTCTCGAGTAGACTAAAAATTCGTACATAAAAGGTACTCCCTAGTATACTAACGATTCGTACATAAAAAGGTATTTTCTAGTCGACCGAAGATTCGTACATAAAAGGCATTCTCTAGCCGACTGAAGATTCGTACATAAAAGGTACTCTCTAGTTGAATAAAGATTCATACATATAATGTACTCCCGAGTCAGCTGGTTGGGATTTCATTCAGTTTCTTTTTGATTGCCGAAGGGATGTTCTTGGTTAAGCTTGGTGGCTGGTTGCTCTCGCTGTGGAAATATAGCGGTGTGTTATTAGGTTTCGCGTATGGTCTCGTGCGTTTCTTTGCTGAGGTCCAGGGTTGTGTCTAAGAAGTTCACGATTTTCTTATTCGCTTCCATGGTTATCTTCAAGCCATTGTCGGTGAACACCTTGCGGATCTGTCTTTTAATTTACTCTGTGCGCTGAAGTGATTCCTAGAATACACCGAGACGGTCGTGCCTGTGTAGCCCAACGTTTCTTCTGATCACTTCTGGAAATAGGCCCGCAGGCAAGAATAGGACGGAGCGGTGCCAACTGTGCACCTTGGAGAAAGTCTATTGTAAACAAACCAGAACTAGGAACCCAATGTACGACGTACGAATGTAGGCACAAGGTGCCATTTCTTTCTTAACATTTAAAACATGGGTATGGCCCATAGAAAACCGACACTTTTAAGATCTTCACTATGGAACTGGCCACACCTTGTTACCATTCGAACCCATTGTATTCTATCAAACAATCAACTCACAAGAAATTTAATATTTTATTACCAAAGGGATAAATATTCCAAGAGTAAGTGGAACACTAAAAACTTTCTGAAGACAGAAAAGAACTTCCAGAAATTAAACTTAAACTTTAAGTTTGTTTTTAAAAACACAACCATTGTTATTATTATTATTATTATTATTGTTGTTATTTTTATTACCATTTGACGAAAGATTTGACGTTTGGAAAACGAAAGCTGTTTGGGGATAGTTGTACCCTTATGAAAATCGACTTCCAAGTCTGTTGAGCCGTCCAACCAGCGGTGGTCAGCGGAGCCTACATTCGACTTGTTCGTCGGCTAGCGTTACCAATTCGTCTGATAGCAAAGACTTTTTCGGATGCCGTTATTAATGATTGTCTTTAACTGACATGCACTTGAAAACAATAACTTGCGCGAAAAATGATTCGCAGTTAGCACGCGTCCTGATCAAAGGTCAGATTTGTTGCTTGTTCCTACGCCCAGTGCTCCAAATGTTCAAACGCATTAAGAAATGCTTTCGTTTTACAGTTAAAATGTTTTCACCAATATATTTTTATCAATTGTATGATATAACATCCAATGGTTTTCGTTTATCAAACATCTACTTGAATCATGTTCAGTGTCAAGGTTGTCGTTTTCATTCCTCCGGTGGGGAAGAGGACGATAAGATAAGACGCATACTGCCCCCTATTGGTTTTTAACAACAACAACAACAACGACAACAACAACATCCAGTACTTTATTTCACCTTATGTGTGCAATTTTGCAGATATTATTTAAGAAAAAGGTTGAGACAGAGGGAGGTGTTGATTAGTTGTAATAACCTTAGGGCTTACCGAGCCAGGCAACCAGGAACTTTGAGTTAATAGTTTGATAGTTTTTGTCGGTACTTGAAAGAAAAAAGTAAAAAGTAAAAAGGTACAGAAGGACACACAGAAAGAGATTTACGTTTCATACAGAGTTACACGTAGAAGCGATAATTACAGATAAGAAAATTACCCTAAAACTTCATTAACTTATCAAATGTAAAAAATATTTATTAAGATGTAAAAATGTTTCGTCAAATTCAAAGTTTTTGTAATCAAATATTGTCGAAAACGTATCATCAAATGTGTTTTGTTTATGGAATGTACACATATGTTTCATCAAATATGAAAGAACAATCAAACATTTTTCGTTTATCAAATGTCAAAAACAAAAATGTTTCATCAGTTTTTTTTCATCAAATGTATAACGTTGCATCAAATGGTTTTCGTTTGCCAAATGCCACTTGTTATCACGATTTTTCATCAAGTTTCAAAACTGAATGGGGTTTCGTAAAATGGAATTGTCATAACTATGTATAAACATATCATTAAATCGTTTTCGTTTTATCAAATGTGATGAACGATTATCTTCCAATGATTCTATTCTTCCAATTCGCCATCAAATAATTTGTTTGAAAGCAATGTATAAATTATGTGAACGTTATATCATCAAATAGTTTTCCATTATTTGAATAAGTGTACGATAAAATATACTTAAGTGCGGTTTATCAAGATACTAATTTTCGTCGGATGCGTGTATAGTTCAAGTTATAATTTTATGTCAAAAAATTGTTTCATAAAATATACTTTTTAACAGTTGGGGATCCAATCTATCACCAAATGGGTTGTCTGCACGCATTCGTATTGGAACGTTTGTGCACGAGATAGTAATTAAAGTGGGGAGTAAAATTTTGAAACAAATCGCGCGCCTTATGATAAAGGTAGAATGGATAATATATATAACCTAGGAAAAGTTATTTATTTTTCTTAAATCTGGTAAACTGTGGTTTGCGAGATTTACAGAAACATTTAAATTCCAGTATATGCTAATTGTTAATTGGCTTCAGGCTAAGGATAAAAAATCTAAAAATAACATATCAAGCGGTGTGTCAGTGACCGCATCATTGGTTTCTTTGCACGAAGGTGGAGTTAACCGGAGCTTTGTCGAATCATTTTTGACAGGCTACTACTAGCAGAGCATGGGTGCTTGTTTTAACTCTTGGGGAAATGACTTGGCACTCGCTTTCACAAAAAAAGATGCTTGAACAGATTGATAAAACAAAAAGTGGTATTCTCCCTTGTAATCCAAACTGAGCATTTAATGTATGCAAGAAACTTAGGAAACATTACGTTTTTTGAAAAAGACTGCAAGTGTAAGTATTTACAACCAGAATTTCGGGTCTTAAAATACACAGATTTCAGAGGAGGCATTTGTTTTTTTACCAGAATGCTGGCAACGCGCCTGCACTGAGAGAAGTCCCTATACTTGTTTACTGAAGTAACGTTACAGGTCGTTCAAAACTTAGATAATGATATAATTAATATTTACAACTAGAAAAGTTAACTTGGCTCGGTCGACACTATTCGATTGCGGTGGGAGGGGAGGGGGTTGAGCACTTGAGGGCGGGGAAGCCGATATGCGTGCAAATATTTTTTCTGCCAGATTTCGGCTGCAGCTTCTTATCTCACTTTCCCTTAAGCGTTTTTAAAAAATTGGAAATCGCGAGGGTATGTAAACAATCTTTTTTCGTCAGGTTCGATCGTATAAGTTTTTTAAAACAAAAAATAAAACAGTTATTAAAAACGCATTTTGCAAGCCACCATTGGCTAACTATTTAATGAAAAACTATAAGGCTTTTAGTTTAAGAATTTCTAAAAATCTATAGTTTACTCCCGACGAACTAAACTGGTTGGCCTTAGCAGTACGGGATAAAGCCAAAATTGGATGCATGTATCCTGCAGCTATTGTTTTACGTCACGGTCAAAACACTGAGTCAGGTTTCTGTTTACAACTTTGTTATATTTGTTATATTCAACAAGACCATGACTTCTCGCTGACGGCGAAGGAGAGCAATAGTCTGAATTTTATCCTTGCGACTCCGGAATAAAACAAGCCAGCCGATTATCACGACAGCCTCAGCTACAAAACTGCTTTGTGAGGCTACGGTCATGAAATGTGTATGAACTATTATAAAAAGACGTCTGCCGTGCACTGCAAGAATACTGACATAGTGACTGTGCGGCAAAAAAATTAAGTGTTTTTACGTGTATATTTTTAAATGATTAGTTCTGCTTTGCACGGTTTGTGCTTGTTTCGCTTCTCAAACCACACTTTCTATCAGCCTGATAATAGGATTGTAACTATAAGCTAAAGTCAGTGGACAGCACTGAAATACATTTTGGGGAGAAACTCAACAGCTTTCTAGTGGGAGTTCTAATAAATGTTCTATATAAAGTCATTCTCCCGGATTGGTATCGATCGATTCTAGGGTCTGTAAACTCAGCAAGTTTTACTATGCACACTTATCTCGAATTTTACCACCTCCAAATTCTCAAACATGAAAAAATGAAAAACAAATCATCCTATTTTGGTCACCGAGTATAGTGTCGTTCGAAAAATGAGTTCAAAATTACAGTCTCGGCTCGCGAACCACACATATGCATATAAAATTTTTCCCGGATTTCGATTGTAAACACTTGGAACGAGTGACTCAATTTCAATAGATTGATGAAATAGAATATATATCCAATTCTGACTTAATCCCGTACTGTTTAGTCGCAGCATAATGATAGAAATGCTTTTGTTGACTGAGACAACCTTTGTGTTGCTTCTCAACTGGCATCAAATTACCGAAGTTTCCCGGCCCCTTCAGTCCCACAATAAGTTACATGTATTTGAAAATACCAAGTTATCCGACGCAGTTTTGACTTTTTAAGTCAACATATTTATTTTACACTTTGTGTCTGTGGAGTGATATTAATAAATGTGTGACTGCATGCAGAAAGACGAAATATAACTGGCACAGTTGTGTTCCAAATAGGGCAAATTTGTTCATTTGTTGTGTGGCTGAAGGACATTGGTATCTGCCGAACACTATCAAATTTTGAAATTCGTTTTTGATTGGCTTGAGCCACATCAAAATTACCCCGTTAGAAAACTATCTCTTGACGTTGCTCGGCACCAAAACATCGGCAGTATTATCACCAATAAAGCCGGCCACTTTGTGTACTATTCAATATTATGTTCATTGTGACAACAAGGAATATGAATACAATGAGCTTAATAAAGGAAATGTAAACTGAATAATAAACAAAAACACACTGAAATTACATTAAGGGCTAGTATGACTAGAATGGTTTGTAGAGATACTTTCAGCCTATCCCTTACAAAATCTCATAAATGATAACTGATTTTACTGTTTGCAGGCCTTGTTACATCACCACTTTCAACCAAAATCCAACGGAATTACATAACTTTTAAATATTTAATACTTAATATTTACTTTTTAATATATTTTTTTAAAAAATATTTTCATTGTATAGTTGTTATAACAAAAAAATAGCAGTTACTTAAATGTGACTATTCTAACGTTTTCCGTTTTCATTGTTTAATACTTGGTAAAGAGGACTGAGTTTTTCTTCTTAGTTTCAGTCTAGAACCTGTTATATTAACTAGTTGGCTGCTACTATATATGATGATTTGTCACCAAGGTAAAATTTAGTATTCGTTTAAAATGTGCATAGATTCAAAAAAAGTGCCTTGCTTTTACGTTTCAATTTCATATGTTTTCTCTAAGATACCTATTCATTTAGAGAACTTTATAAGCTTTCCAGTGATAATAGGTTTCTGGGTATCCGACGCATATTCACAGAGCAACGGACTGATAACTAAAAACACCGCCCAAGGTGTTCAGTAACCTTAATCATATTTCATGTGCATCGTTTAAATTGAGCATTTAAAATGTTAAGCGGACGTTTTGATTTGCAATTATATTTTTGTGACTTAAATTCAGCAACCTAGAATAGAACGAATTAATTTTTATTGCATGCATTTGTTGTTCTAGCAAATATGAGTTGTCACACAAGCTATTAAGCGAGTCACTGAGTCACTGAGTCACTGCCGGGTTATATGTAGTAGATATTTAGTTGATACACAATCATTTGTAGAAACCATTAATGCTACTTCAGGGCTTTGAGGAAGATTGATTGATAAATAAACGGCCCGACAGACAGATAAACAGACAGATAGATACACAAATAGACGTTGTAGAGAAACAGATGTTATACGGTGCTGGTTATCTGCATGCGTTTAACAGGTTTTTCTGTTTCCTAGATTATCAGTTGCACAGAACATCATGACATAGATAACTTGTTTGCATCATAATTTTTTTATTATACATCACCTCGGAAACCGTTTCATTTTCCAAGAAGCCATTTGTTTTAAGCGCCCACCCACACAAAAGACGTAATTTACAAACGTGATACATGTCATTGCCAACCTAAGTCTGATGAATACGTTTAGCCATTTTCTTATAAGGGAATGTGTGGCAATTGGAAATGGAAAAAGCTATTGCTCAAGTTATTCAAAAGCAGAGTAATCGACATGGCCGACACTTGCCCCGAGAAGCTTAACGGAATGACAAATTTTCAATATTTTTCTGTTGTTCCTCAAGTTTTTAACGAATTTGTTAACTTATGGAGGTAGGATAGTTCTACTCGCTATATGTGTTTGTTTTGCTGTAACAACAAACGAAGCAGAAGATAATAATTTGCTGATATAAAAAGGAACTGTATAATTTGAGTACTGGGCGTTGACTGAATAGATGAAGATTGTTAGAGCTGTTCTCTGTATATATATGGCAGAGATACTAAAAACATTATTAGTTTGGTTTGCTTTAATGTGTTTTCTGTTTAATTTACAAGAGCTGATATCGTTCAAAATTTCAAACATTTTTTTATCAGAGTGCTCAAGGAACTAAACGAGAAACAGTCATGTTCCACGAGAACAAGCAGAGACTCTTCGTCAGTGCAAAGATCAGTTGTTTGTGTTTTGAAGTACTTTCTAATTTTGGCCGACTTTGTTTATTTATAAGAGCCAGCTTGTTGACATAAAAATTCTATACGATAATAATATCTAAATTAAAACAAAATTGTAATATAAATTGTTTTGTACACTGTACAGATACAGTATACAGTTCAAACGTATGTTTAACTTTAAATTAAGTCATCGTATATCGGGTTTGGTTATGGCCGGTGGCAAACTTGTCGTGCACGTTGGTATAGTAGTACGCGTGTTCTTTGTGTGGTGTTCAGGGACCGCGGAGCCGTACAGTTAATAGCTAAGAAAAGGTCTTTCAACTCAGCCCCCTCCAATCTCAAAGCAATTGCGCGGTCTGCATATAGTATTTTAGAAAGGGTATGCCGGGTGATTTTTAAGCTGTATTTCTGGATTATTTAGCCTAGATTGAAGTGAGGATTTCTTTAACAACTTTAAATGTTTTATTGCAATGGTTTTTGAGTATTTTTTTACCGAACATGCTCGAACACTTTTGCACGTAAGTACTTGGTTAAGGAGAGCGAAAAACTTGAACGCACCAGCCTAATACTCGCTACAACGCAGTTTGAGAGATGCTCATTGCCCATATAAGTGTTAGGCAAATCCAGCTTAACAGTGTACGTTGTATTAAGAAAATTGTTTTCATTTCTATATAAAATGAAAATTAAAAAATGCCAACTCACGTCAGTCGCATGCAGCTGTACATTTTCTGGAGAAAGTTATCTCAGAGTGAGGTGTAAATATTATACGATGCCACATTTTCGACCTTCTATTTTCTCTTCTTTCGTTGGAAAAATTTCATTTTTAATAAAAAATGGATTGAAAATACAGCGTAGTTCTGGCCTTTTTTTTCATTTTTTTTGATGGCGATTTTGGTATTAAAGAAATACAAGAACAGTGTCAGCTGGATGTCATGCACAAGTATATGACGAAAAGGACTGAGGCCTTGTTTCCTCAGTTTATCACTAAGAAAGGAAAAAAACGTGCATAGAACCAGTAAGGAACTAACCTGGAAAATGTTTGTATATCTTCTGCTGTCCGTTCGCATCTACTTCTATTAATCTCTAAGTAAAAAAATAACTTAGCCATCAGGGGACTAATATAAACCGAGGAAATGTCTAGTACGGGGTGTATTTTATTACACTTTGACACTAATTTTAAAAAAATCGTCCGAAGCTTTCTTAATTCGCCGCTGAAACTCAATTTTTGACAACTTTCGAAGGTTTCCGGCCGAAATTTTCAGAAGATTTTTCGGAAACGCGGGTTTTATTAGAGCGATTCCTGACGTGAAACGGCAAACGGCGGGAATAGAAACGCTTGTCAAGACTGCCTAACATTCACTGTCCTCTCTGTTATATGTACTCTGGTTATCCATTAGAAGGTGTTCTTGCGAGATCATATCTGTCGTTTAACGTTTACGTGGGTGCTTGACCTCCCTAAGAAGAAGAAAATTACACGGCGGCTGGAAGATATGATTTTTGTTTTCTGGGATTAAAAACTATTTTTACTCACACGCTGCGTTTGCGCGTAAGATTTTGTTTATATTACTTGAAAAAAGATTGATATGTTCCTGCTCCCGTGTGATATTCCCTCTCTGCTTACCTTTGGGCAGGTTTGGCGATAAACCGAAACTCGTACTACATTATATCAACAAAGATTTTGAGGGTCCCGAGAACAATCTGTTTGCGGACACGTTTGACCCCTCCACGGGAGAGGTGCTTTGCCAGTTCCCATGTGCTAGTCAGGACGATGTGTGCAAGGCGGTCCAGGCTGCAACAAACTCCTTTTCACCCTGGTCGATTTCCATGACAGAGGTGAGTTTTAAGAAACAAGATCTTCCAAAATACTTTAAGTTTTCGGTAATAAATCCCTAAGATTAGATTTCGTCAAAAGTTTTTCTGTTTTGCCCAAATTTATTGGCTACTGTTAGGCTTGCATTCTGGGACAAAGGTACATGTAACTGGCTGCAATAAATGCTAACCAGTTTGCAAGAAGAGGCTTTGCAAGTATTTGCGATAGATAAAACAACAAAACAGTCAGATAATCGTGGTTCTAGTAAATGATCCGCTTCATCTAATAAGACATTTACATCTTGACTATTAATCTTGGTTTTCGTTTGCAGGAGCAGCGCAAAGGAGTTCTGCTTGAAGTTGCTGCTCTGTTACAAGAGAAGGTTAAAGTTTTTGAACAAGCCGAGGCGATGGACCGAGGACAAGAGGTTGACTATAAAATCGCCATCGCTGAAGAAGTGTTGAAAATTAGCCAGTTTACCCTGAGCAACACTTGCAACAACGTGACAAACGAAGAAGGTATTATTATGTAGATAGGATAGCCCATCCGTCATTTAAAAATACACACAATAGACGCCTGTTGTTAACTTTAGTATATACGGCTTGGGCAGCTGGGCAGGCTCTGAAAGGCCAGTTTTTAGAAATAAAAACTGGGTTTCAGCCTGATGCGTTTGCGCAAAGTTAGTATGGCATGATTTTTTGCTGTAAAGTTGGCAAACTGTCAGCGAAAAAAAAAGTCGGTTGTTTTGATGAAGGGTTAAGGCTAGAAACGTCAGCTTTCTACCCTACGTGGCGTCGAGAATCATTTTATACCGTATCAAATGCGAGTCAGTTGATCAATCCTCACACTAGTCTGTTTTGATGGGTCAATGGACCAAGGATTCTCAGTAATACTGCATATAATCGTTAAAACGTTTTTTCTCAGCATATATGAGAACATGTTCTTTTATCACCATCACACACTGCATGAATAGTCTGTATCAAGATTCTTTTCAGTTAGTAATGGGGTTAAGGTTTTCTTTTCTACGTGTTGATGGTGCAAGAAGTATCCCGGTGTCAGGGTGACCCAATTTGGATCTTAAAACAGTCCCTAAGGATAATGTAGGGAATTCAACTTTGGGTACGTGGATCGGCCGCTTTTAAGAAGTTTTTAGGGAAGGTAAGTTTCTTTTCTTGTGGCTTGACAGAGAAGGGACAGTAAAATTTAGTACTCAAGGGGAGGGTCATGTGCTTTTATTTACTATTTTGAAAGAAACGGGGAGGGTTATCTTTCTTGCCAAAATACAATTGTGCTATTTACAAATGATTGGGTTTCTTAGTACAAAGGCCAAACTAAAATCTATATGCATTCTAATTATTATCATAGATATATCATTACGTACATTGTTCTGAACTTCAATGTTTTTCCACGACACATAGTTTTCTCGAAAGACTGTTGTCCTCTTTCGTTGGTATCATGAAGTCCATGTCTACCGTGGGGATCAATCTTCTGCCGAATTACTCGATTTATCCGTACTTTCAGACAAAATGCTTTATTTCACAACATGTACTACCTTGTCACTGTCGTTTTCATTGCCACTGATAATACTGTCTGAGTCAGAGGCTGCTTCTATATGCAGTTGACACTCTTGTCTCATCAGTTGTCTTATAGATGATAAGATTGTGCTTGTCAACATCTACCTTGAGTATTTGAACTACTTTGTCCTTCTTTTTACCTTCAGAGCAATCTTTTAATGTCGGCCGGATATTAAGAGTTAAGCTCGTTTACCATTAGCGAATTCAACTGATCTTTGTCAAAAAACTAATTCCAGTTAATGTCATTGTACTCTTGTTGTTGCCTTTGAACTCGCTGTCTGCTGCTCTAAAGCCGCCCTCACTCTGCGCTTTTCAATCTCAGCAAGGTGATCAACGTAAACGGTTAGCAATCAAACCCTCTTTTTTGAATGACTTGAATTTGGGTTGTAATTCAAATCTATTTTCCTCCATGAAAACTTTGGTTTGTCGAAAAACCCACCAAACTAGTGGTGTTTTAATATTAAAAATAGACTTATATAAATATTTCACTATGAAAGGTTTGAATGCATGTTATATCTTCGCAACGAAAACAGAAACGATATGGAAACATTGGTAAACAGGTCATGTTATTCTATTGCATGTTGAATACCTGGTCCATCCGCTTTAATCTGTTTGTACAGTCTCCTGAACACAAAAAAACGCAGCTTTGATTGCTAATACAAACCAGAACAACGTGTTATGGTACATGATTGTACGTGTACCACCATGGTGTAATACGCTATAGCGGGTTCAATATACGGTATGTGGGGGAGGCTCACCGGGGAAGCTTCATGTCTTTTTCCAAAAAATAGCCCAAATTTTCCTGCCTTCCCTCCAAGAAAACAATAATAATAATAGTAATAATAATAATAATAATAATAATAATAATAATAATAGTAATAATAATAATATATAATAATCATCATCTTTATTAACATAACATAAATATCATACACTAATTGCATTAATATACATCAATGAAATGTATT
>JAOBYF010100004.1:0-19428 GCA_025403605.1 Parazoanthus darwini | reverse complement strand
GGGCAGTTAAGACAGGGAATCTCCTTTGTAAGTCGGGGGGAGAAGGTAGGGGCAGTTAAGACAGGGAATCTCCTTTGAAAGCTGGGGGAGAAGGTAGGGGCAGTTAAGACAGGGAATCTCCTTTGTAAGTCGGGGGAGAAGGTAAGGGCAGTTAAGACAGGGAATCTCCTTTGTAAGTCGGGGGGAGAAGGTAGGGGCAGTTAAGACAAGTAATTCAGTTGTGGTACGTTATTATCATTACATGTAGGTGCTCAGCACCGAACTGCAGAGAGAGTCATTCTTCTGCTTCTGGTATGTGGTTTCTCTTCCAAGACAAGACCACAGTTACTGGTACCAAGAAGGTTTCCTCCATATGATGTACATGTACTTTGGAATCCAAATCAAGTCAAGTCTTGTCTTGGAATTACTTATTAATCTGTCAAACCCAACTTTTGTATACTAGATTTTGCTTCCTTTTCATGGAACCATAAATAATTTAATAATAAGTCCATTTGCTGTACTTTTAGGCTAACACTTAAGTTATGAAAGAGATCCCAGAATTAACTCGGTAAATGTGGCATTCTACAAGTTTGAAGTGTTGTCTGTTGCAGCAGACTAATAAATTGAACGTCGTGGCGGTGAATTCAAGAATAAAATCATACAAACATCTGTTGTAAGTTTGTATGATGGGCAACACATTCATATCCAATATATGCTCAAGGAAACTTTATAGACCATCCTGATAGATAGCTGTGAGGCATTGTGCTTGCATAATTTTGTCATATAACTTACTATGTAAGCCTATAGATTTGTGGATTTACACTGTACCAGATCCAAGCACCAATTTTCTGCTACATATATGGAGCTGCAGTTTAAAGAGCATTTTGGGTGATGAAACAGCAGCCATTTGAGGATACTTTGAATACTCCTTTTAAGATTTAAAGATCAGCACCAACCCAGTTTTCTTGAAAAGAAACTACTAGTTTTACTTTTGTTTTTACATGTTTTAGCTAATCAAAGTCTTTATCTTCTTTAAGGAGTGGATAGATATGGTTGGATATGTGGCAAAAGACAGTGTCAATGGAAGAGGTTTGCTGATGTCTTTATTGTATTGTAGCTGTGGTCTCCATGCCATTTGGTTTCAGGTTTCATTTTAACATTGTTGGATTGTATGTTTGCTGAGGGCCAGTGTTCAAACTCTCTCTTCAAGCGTATGGATCAGCTTATCTATTCCATACACTAACCTTGTTCTGGTCTTGCATTTATCATTTCCTGGGGCCAAAACTGGCTTCCGATTCCCATTAATTTTGTGAGTGTTTCAAGCTGGGTAATGTTGTGACAACATGGTGCTTTTGCTTGCACAGGCCTTCAGAAAACAACAAACTCTGTTCCTATTGTACCACATACACTTAAATCAATAAAGCAGCTCCATGGATTGGATATCCCATGGCCAGCTTGTGATTCTCCTAACTAAAAAAATAAATACTTGACTGATTTTAACAAGCGGTACAATTAATGGAAATACTGAGGGTAAAGTTATTGATGTTTATACATTGTACTTTGAAAAAAAAATACGTTGAATTACTATCTTTTTAGATCTGTGTGTGAACAAAGGGAAAATAATTTTAATTAATTGAATTGTTAATGGTGAACAGCTTTATGATGCATCAATATTTAGGATGCTTTTAGATTTCTAAATCATGGTTTTCCTATTGATGAAGTCAAGGCAAGTCTCAGAATTTAAATACAAAATATGCGTACAAAACCAGAAACTAACTGTGAGTAATTTTGTGGTTGTAGCTTGTCATGTGTTTGACTGCGGTGGTGACCTAGCGTATGATGTCATCAACACAGTTGGTCAGGCCTTTGAGATCAGATACAAGATGTTCTTGCAGAATCCCCCCCAGGCAATGCAAGTACCAGAACGGTAAGCTTGTTCCAGTGATACCCTTAAGTCCTGATACAAACAATTGTCAAGATTCAATTCACTAAAAACGTTTTTCTGAAGTGCTGCCAACAGTAGTTGAAGTAAAGAAACTTCATCATGCCAACCTCCTTGCCAAATTAAAACTTGATTAATAAAAAAGGAAATAGAAGAGTAAATTTGTTTTTTTTAACTATGATTTTGTGTAAACTATCTTTGTTATAAAATACTTCTTCTTTATGCGATTTGCAATGGATCTCTGTTGCAATGAAGGTGAAATAATGCTAAACATTGTAAAAATACCGGTACTGTTAAATCTCCCATTCAAAAAGGACCTGAAATTAGAAATTTCATGAAGGTGCCAGCTGATGACTTGCTTTCTTAGGCCTCTTTGTATCGTGTGTCACACAAGTTCCTTCCTGTCTCCAGGCAATCTTTGTTTGCTTTCTACCAAGACATCCATGTCCATCTGCTGTCCAAAATAAGGCTCTTTTTGTAATTGAAGTTTTCCTTAGGACACGGCCAGTTTCTGTTTCTTGGATAATGTTAAACTTTTGTAACAATATAGATTATTGTTCTCTCAATGCATTCTATTTCGATATTAAACGAATAGGACATCCAAAGGCAGCATAATATTAAAAGTACTACTATGTTGGAAAACAATACCAACTATGAAGTGTTAAGTTCCAGTACCCAACCCCTTCTTCCTCTACCTATTAAAATGAACTTTTTAAATGGAAATGTACTTTCCAAAGCAACCTTTTCGAACGCACTTATTTAGGCCATCAACTCGAGGCGTCAGGTTAGTGACAGCACCTGTCAAATAGGTGCAAGTTTTAGGAGTGACGTCACATGAATTTCATAGTCATCACGACACGACTGGAAACTTTATATTTAATATTCAAAACAGTATTAAAATATTTTTAGATAGTGCAAACTTTTATATTTGTTATCGGGCTGTATTTTCCATTTCTATATGTCTCAAAAGAGACAACCCTTTCTGCCGCTCAAACAAGCGGGCAAAAAGGAGGCCTTCAACGCCATTTAACGAAAGTGCAAAGAAGCAGCTGGCCGACAACGCTGGCAACTCATACTATAATCAAGATTTACGGTGACCCATAAAAGAAACGAAAAACCAAAAGAGAAGAATGTCAGTGCTAGTGCCAAAAAGCTAACGAAATTTCCTGATCTAGATGCAGCTGGTGAATCTCAGAGATTCATTGAAGAAGAAAAGAAGATGGCGCCGCGGAGTTTGTAAAGGAAAATTAACTGACAATAATCGTCCCCGACTTGGTAGAAAGTGGAATCATGAATGCAGCTGTATGTAAGAATCACTTGCAGGCGGCAGGCGCTGTCTGTACGTGATCCTCTTACAAATGGAATTGTGCTTTTGTTGAATAAATTAAAATTATCGTGATCTTGAATGGCGCCACTCAACGGAGATTTGTTTCATCAGATATAAAAAGTTTCATTTGGGTAAAACGGACATGTATACGTGAACGGTAGTTGATACTTTGTAACTCTAAATTCCCAGTCACGTAAGTTAATATTATATATATCTTACCAAGAGTGCATACCTCCATTCACAATAGTGGCAGGACATAACGTGTCCGTCGCGGGGGCCTCTCTTGACTTAGGCGAAAACAACACCCGCTTTTTTGTCGAAAGATTTTCGAGCATTTTTAGCAACTTCAAGAAGTTTATTCTCCACGGATATTCTATCGGTTTCATCAAAATTTGGACAGCGGCTTGATGGCGCTCTCAACCGCAATAACGTGCCTCGGAATGTTTTTATTCTTTCTGGTTTGGAAGTTATTATCAGGCCGCTCTAAAGAGCAGCCATAAATTGAAAGGCGCAACTTCAAAAATCTATAGAAAACTAACAGAACGCTTAAAAAGAAATCCGAGACAAGTTTTTGCCATTCAACATGTGCAGAACTGAATGCACGACAAATTAAACATGTATAGTTGAAGGTGTTAGAAAATAAAAATGAGAGAAAAAACATGTAAATTTGAATAAAAAGAGCTCTAATTCTTATTCAAATTCTAACCAAATCATATTTTAAAAAATAGCAGATTCAAAATTTGCGTTTATTGTCCTTTCAGAAAATGTGTACTTTAAACTAGATTGGCCGAGTATCTTTCGAGCTACCCTCAGCTGAAGTCGGACACCTCCGTTTTGTCCTGTGTATTCTAACACCCCAAAGTTACTTAAAAAATGCCCTGTGGTTGTCTATCTTAATCGAAAAAGTACTTTTGGAATAAAGATTTTTTATAATCTTGAACATTTATCCCCCTCTCCCCATTCCACAATTAATTAGACGATAAAAAGGGTATCACGGCAAATAGAATCAAAGGCTTTTCTAAAATCTATAAAGCAAGCGTAAAGTTTTTAGTCGTGTTTATGGACATAGTTATCAACGAGTGTTCGTAGTATGAAAATGCGATTGTTTGCTTAGTTTTTACTCAAAAACCCGATTTCTGATGGGTGGAAAAGCTTCTTTGATCAAATCTTAGGTTAAGATTCATAACCGTTAATTTACCAACTGTCCACTTTTTAAACTGAAAATGTAAACTTAATTTACTAAAAAAGATTGTAGTGAAGACAGTCTTGTTCTTTATACTCCACTTTTGTATTTTTTTAAAATGACAAGACAAAATAAAGTTTTAGAGGTGCAAAAAAAGTGAGTGATTGTTCTCTAAAATCTTTGCAAAACTCGTGGAGCACTGCTAAGTGATAATTTCGCGCGTTCGACAACGTTATAGGGTGGAAAACTACGAGTCGCTAAGAAAGTTTTTTTGAACTGTATAAGTAAAACAGCTCACTGCTTTAATTTTACATGAGCAATTCAATCCAATTCAGTCTAGGGAGTACAGTCTGTTTGTCAGATTGTATATTTCTTTGATTCTAAGTTTATCATGTATTTATTAAACAAAATGCTGTTTCTTTTTCTGATTCTCTAACTTCTGGTATACCGTAAAACATAACCTCGTGTTATATGTATTTCAATCTAAAGGCTAATGGTTATGTCCTCTATATTCTCTTTCTATAGAAATCATAGAACTCTAGAAAGATAAGCAACATGCTAGCTCTAAAAGTAATGAAAGTTGACTGTTTTCTTATCCAACTTTTGATGTTATAACTTGTTTATAACAATAGCATCGCCACCTTTAAAATCCGGCTCACCTATAATAAATACTTCCAACGCAAATCACGAAAAACAGTTTGCTTTTTTACGCATTTTTGAATATTTATGTAATATACTGATGATCTTACCCTGAATAAGTAAATTTCAACTAAACTGAACTAAACTTATTCTTTTTTTTAAATCTAGGGTCCAATATCAACGGGATAAAGCAGTTACATACATGGCTGGTTACTTTCTATTTGTCTCTATACTGAACTAAGTAGCATCAACAAAACAAAGTTTTCTATAATACAATTATATTTTTATAAATAGTTCATATCTGGCCTAGGTACTGTTTTAATCTGTAGTACTATATATCAACATCCCATTTGTTTAAACGGGAAATGTTTAGTTTAAACTGATTTTGTTTGAAATACAATGTCATAAATATGGCAAAGTTGAATTGCTGTACAAGAATCCCAAGAAATACCTTCGAGAGAAAGTCCCAGAAAGTAAATGGTCCCATACAGAGAAAAAAAAATCTCTGACCCCGGCGGGATTCGAACCCGCGACCTCCGGAGCTGGTTGTATGCAACTAGGATGGTAATGTGCAGCAAATGCACACTTTAGTGAAGAGTAACCGCTAAGGTTTGGTCACTCAATACTAATAAAGAGATATAATGATATAAATATGGTAAAATTGAAGTCCTGTACAAATATCCAAGTAATACCTTCTTTGTTTGAAGTATTTGATTTACAACGAACTAACTAAACAAGCATTTCTTGTTTCAGTTCCGACTTTTGGTTGCAACCAGCAGCAGCCATGGGACGTACTCACGATAACCAAGAAGGTGAGACCAGCATGACCGCTATAAGTCACATTAGCCAAGAAACATCTTCAGATGTCCTTGAAAGAGTGCCTAAGTTCCTCACAGGAAGACCGCTTTATGATTACGACGCCACTGGTGAAGACGTAAGTACTACAATAACTAGTGTCCAAAGAAACTTGTAAATTGTTTACTGTTAACCTTTTGTTTATGAATTCAAGATCTAATTTTTATTCGTATTCAGTCCAAGCTTTTTGGAGGATCTCTCAGTCCAAGGAGAGGGGGTTGGGGGTGGATTCCACCCCCTCTCCTCCCTCCATAACTCTCTTAGTTTTAATCTGAACTTAATGAAACTTGGTAAAAATGATCATTCGGGCATGCTCTCTTTGTGGTATACTGTTTTGTGTTATGACATCAACGTGTTTTCAGTTGTTTTTATACATTTTGCTTAGTCAAAATATACACGATTGTTTCGTTGTTGTTTCGCTATCTGGAGCGGAGAACATTAAATGAAATTTCGTTATAGTAAAACTGTCAATCTAGATGTTTTTTTTTCTAGCATATTCCCGAACGAATTAATTGCAATTGAATAGGTTTTGCTGACTGAAACTAAGCAATTCTGGAGAGTCTTAAACTTTATGAAATGGAAAAGTGGATAAAACGCCTTTCTTCCCAGAGTTTACAAAGCAACTGCCTTAATACGCGAATGGCAACTTTTTTGTTCTATTGTTTTGCGGGTTTAGAAAATTCAAGAAAATTCTCATCTCTGGAATAATTTTTAGTTTATAATCCACCAATACTGCTACCAAATTCCAAATTCCGTGTAAAAACTGTTAAGTGTGGCCACAGAGTCTTACTACTCTAAAAAAATACTACCTGACTAACATATTTCAAGTTGTCTAGCTCTTTCCAATCCATCCGCCTTTGAAAGGACATTCATGCATATTTGGGGATAATATTTAGCTTCTAAAATGAGTTCAAACAAGAAAGTTTTTGTTTCTTTTTGTTTCAGGCTCTTTTCTACTTCTTCTTCTTCTTCTTCTTCTTTTCCTTTGTCTTCTTTTATTACTCCTTCTTCGGTTTCTTCTTTTTTTTCTTCTTAACTGAATCTTGTTATTCTTCCTGTTATTGTTCTTTTAGTTCTTGTTTTTGTTTTTCGTGTTCTTGTTCTTCTTGTTCTTATTTTTGTTCTACATCTTTAATTTAGGTTTAGGTAAAATTTATGCTCAAAATTACGAACAGGGTATGAATTTTCGAGAATTTTCTCACAAACAGGGTTAGAGTTGGAGTGTTTTGCGGAATTCCCCTACCCAAATTTAATTAGGTTGGATACTCCCCCGGACTCTGGAGACCCTTTATACATCTCAAATATAAAACTATTGCTAGTATGCTAAAAACTATAAGACAATCTTGTTACGGAAAACCGAAGAATAAGATTTTGAAACCTTATGCCGGGGACTTTGCATTTTTCACTACTTGACTCTTTTTCAGGAGCCAGCCGAGGAAACTTTTCTCGTGCTGAGTCGACGTAGATTGGCTGAGAAGTGCGATCACGCCTACAGATTCAACAAAGCCAAGACGCTATGGTTGCTGAAGCCCCATAATGGTCTCAGATTGGCAGCTATTCGAGTGATTACAAACTCGTATCTTTTTCAGTTTTATCCTTAAACGCAGGATTTTTTCCGAAAAACCTTAAATTTACCTGCAAAATCCGTATTTAGGTCTTGTAGGCGATAAATTTTGACCGAGTACCTATAAACACCGTTAGCATCCATGAGGTGCTTCACTTGTTTGTTTGAAGCATGGTGAGATTTGCACGGTTTGGGGGTCATGCGCAGAAGCCAAAACTCGAGACAGATTTTCTGTCCTAGCTCTGGCAATTCTTGTCTGGTGGACCTTGTCAAGGTATCATTGCAAAGATCCCACAACACAAGGATGGGAACATTAGCAAGCTTGTGACGCCAAAACGAATGACGTCAGAAGTTTACTTTTTTGGACACCCCCAATTACGTCTACAAACACGTTTCGTCATTGAAGGGTTAAGACCAAACGGCAAACAGATATAGTAAAAAATATTAACAAAAAAGTCCCAAGCAAACAAACAAAGATATATACAGGCATACCGGCATAAAACTAAAAAAAGGATTATTTCAAAGAAAAAACTATGCTACGATCAAGCAAATAGTAGAAAAAGCGCCAAAAGACCGTTATCAACGAGTATACAGAGCGCCTGAAAACCCAAACTTACTACTGACAAAATTTATATCAAAAAACCAAAAACTTAGAAAGTAAGAAAAAATGTTTACATATTTATCCAAACCTGTATTTTAACAATTAGATGCAAAAAATACCTAAACTAACACAGATATTTTGAGCCGATGATTATTGTAACAATTCTTGTCAACTGTATCTTTATGGCTATCAAAGAAGCCCCAGAAGAGGCTGAGTAAGTAGATTGTACTATTTATTGTTCTGCTCTGTTTTGATACAGTATGACATGACATGCTACGCCATGCTATGGTACGACATCATATGGTATGGTATGATATTATTTTGTGAATAAACTACTTCCATGGTATGTTGTATTGAGTTATTCAGGCGAAGCTGCGAAATTGTCAGAGAAGTGAACATTTGCCTGAGACGAAGTCGAGTCGATACCAAGCAAGTAGCCTGCGATCCGACTCATTTGCGCGGGAACTGGGGAAAACAGAAATTTCCCTCTCCCACCCCTTCTCTCCTTTTTTCTCTGTTTTTCCCAGTTCCCGCGCGAATGAGCCGGCTTGAAGGCTACCAGGAAAGCATACTGGCTGGACAGCTTTGGAAAAATTAAAGTTCCTTTTGTTAAGCGATGTGTTGTGATGCGATGCCATGTTATGCATGTTGTGTTGTATGACGTTAGGTTGCGTTGCATTGCGTTGCGTAATGTAACGTACAATATATGAATGTGGTATGTATGCGTGTGTGTTTGATAACAGCAAAAAATGAAAGCGACTGCTGCGTTTCAACTTTTTTTGCGAGCAACATAAGCTAAGTAGTTTTTAACATGTAGAGATTGTTATGATTTTTGCATTTATAGGTACGCGTTCGCAGCGATATACACACTGGAAATGGTTTTAAAGATTCTTGCTATGGGATTTGTTCTTCATAGCTACGCGTATCTCAGAGATCCGTGGAACAGGCTGGATTTTACTGTTGTTTTACTTGGGTAAGTACCTTTATTTCCTGTAGTTGCATTAATACATAAAATGCACATTGCTGCGCCTTGATATTTAGAGCATTAAAACACAGCATGTGACTCAGTGCAAAACAGTGTAACTTAATCCAATAACAAAAGCAAAGTATTATGTTGTTAAAGGCACTTTCAGCCGTGTCTTTGAGTATACTTGCGAAACCTCCCGTAACTTGCAACTCCGCTTTAACAAACATGAAGATACCTCTGAACATTTTTCACCTGGCAAGTTTTCGCCTCCGTCCAATCCTTGTCTTTATAATTACGTTTACTAAAGCACTGGGTATCGCTAGCTTAACCACGTCCATTTCTTACAAAAAAGGAATGTACGCAAGTTCACTCTTTCTATTTGTCCCTTTTTCATATAAAAGCACATAATTTATATGGTAAAAGTGAACCTTGCTTACTCTGAAAGCTCTTTTTCCACACTTGGCATGTATAGTTTAATAATGACTGACTTAATGGGCGAAAACGTTTGTTTTTAAGCTAAAAGTTTATATTCACCTTTAAAATTGTCTTATGTAATAAAAATACCTTATCTACATTATCCATTCCCCAGTTATCTTACTTTTGCGCCGAGTGTCGCCAACCTCTCTGGCATCAGAACATTTAGAGTACTGAGGGCGTTGAGAACGGTTTCCACAATAAAAGGTTAGTTGTTTGACCAAACGCGAAGTCTTATTCAATTATATTATGCATAGATAAGGCAATTTTTTTGACAGCCTCCCTTAACGAATTTGAACTCGAGACTTTGTGTTGCAGACATTTTGTCTTTCACATTGGATCATTTAATTGTAACAGAAACTGTAAAACTAAAATGGAGTTCTGCTTGCTTAGCTACAACGCAGCTTAAAAGTAAGAGTCTATGTGGGAAGTTCAAAACAGAGACTTTGTGAATGGTTTCTTACACGCTAGCGATTGCAATCAATATTGTCAACATATAAACGTTCTCCTTTCAGCGGAAATTCGTTCAGGGTTAATTGCATTGTTTTGTAGATACTGGAGGTTGTATAAACAAAACGCCCCTTCAGTTGCAAGAACAATAACAACATTCAATAAACAACAAATAAACCAAATAATTAATCAATCGATTAAATAGTCAACTAAGTAACTAATTAACCAACCGATCAGTCAACCAATCAGTCAACCAATCAGTCAATCATCAATCAATCAATTGATCAATCTATCGACGAACTAACAAAAGAACTAACTAGACTCAACCAATGTGAGTATCCAGCCGACAGTCATTCATTCATTCAGTCGTCAGTCGATCATATAATTGTCAAAATAATCATAACAAGTTCAACCATATAATCAACTAATCAACCCGCCAGATGACCCCCCCTCCCAAAAAGAAAACAGGTTCAATAAATCAGTGAATATCTCGCGCATCATCACAGATATTATTAAGGATAGGTTTAAGGAGAGTGAAGCGGCCCTGTCTGCTACAGTTAGACGTCACTGTTGCTTATATTTCAGATGGAAAACTCTCAGGAAAAAACAACCAAAACTGATGTTCTTTTCCCGTTGTGTTTACAGGTCTTCGTACTGTTGTTAACACCCTGTTACAAGCGACGAAAAGCTTAAGGGACGTCATGTTTCTCTTCCTGTTCTTTTTATCTGTGATGGCGCTTGTCGGCCTTCAATTATTCATGGGCGTCCTCAGAAACAAGTGCATCCTGGATGCAACACAGAATGGAACTCTTGATTATGCTGCGAACAAAAGTAAGGCTTAACAACAAACAGTTCGCCCAGATACATTTTATTATATTAATCTTGACCAGTTTTGGGTTGTTATCTGAAGCGTTGCAACACTTTCACAATTTTCCTTGAATATTTTCCAATTCGAGGTTATAAATACTTGTTTTCTAACCATTTCAAGAAAACATGCTGCAATTTTGCTAAAAAAAGATATTTCCAAAAATCCAATATAGCGGCCAAGATGGCTGTCATGTTGTCCAATGACTGATAACATTACAACATTTCTTAAATAAAATTTGATTTTTGTCATCTAAAGTAATTAGCAAGGCATTTAAAAATAAACCTGACTGAAAAGTTTTTTCAGGTTATTGGTACACTGAAGATGGCAATTATTTGTTATGCGGAAAAGGAACAACGACAGGGTAAGTGAAACTTGAGAGTTATTTTTTCTATTTAGTGAAATGGATGCTAAAGTGAAAAAATTCATTATTCTTTAAAAATCTTTATTGTGTGTTTGATACCATTCTACTAGACACGGGCTGTGAAAGACTGTTTCAAGGGCTTAGTATAATTACAGCTTGTTGGATTCACTCTCCAAGAGCAACTATTTTACTAAAAAATTATAGTATCTTCGATGCCTGTTTTCTTTTGATCCTGTTGTCAAAGAGTAATCTTCAATCATATTTTGAGACATACATTTCAATTAGGATCAAATGAAATGAAAAGTATTCACCGAGATAGCGATATTGCACTGACTTATTATTATTTTCCTTGTTGTTATTATTATCATTTTCTATCATAGTTGTCAATATTATTTTTAAAAAAACATGTAGAATTACAACTAGGCGGGTGTATTGAAGTATTTAACAAAAAAGCTACTCTGGTTATTAAAACGTTCTTTGTTCAAAATAAAATAAACCAAATATTTTTGTTGTATAAAAACTTGGGACATTGGCTTTGGTAAATAGCAAAGCTGTCGATTCAATTGTCATCATCAAGTACTTGTATTTTTCCCACTGAAATAGTTGCATAATGTAACAAATGGATGTACTTGATTATTTGAGAGGGACTAATAAAACAGTCCCTCGGGGTTCTTGCGCTTAAAACATGTATGTGCTACGTTTAGGATTTCATCTGAAAAGCATTATTAGCGAGAATTTGACGCAGTGTCAGAACTGTATGCGAAATCTGTATGTTCTAACATGCGCAGAATTAGCGTTGGGTCATCAACATAATTTCCCTCTCTTGATTTAAACACCTTACAAGAACCTTTGACGGAATATTTGGCAGTTTGAAAATATAAGTCAGCTGGTCAGTCAAAAAGGAAAAGGGAAAGAAGAAATGAAGGAAGAGAGTTGGACTTGTGCAGTCCTGATTGGAGATAATATGGTTAGCAGGTAGATCTAATCCAACCAATCAACTCCCCTAATTCCTTACAAGAATAAGCGTAGGATGATATCGTACCCCTCTAACAAGGTTCTTGTGTGCAGCGCACGGCCAGATTTCGTTCTGAAACAAGCATTCAGATCCGATGCAGCTACTTGAAAGAACGTAATCTGGATTTAATCATACCATATAAGTTTTTTGAGGGTATCATATAAATGGGATGGTGTCTTCTTGAGGTATCTCACTGTGTATGATAACTGCAGGAACTGTCCTGCAAACAACACGTGCATGCAAGTGGGTCCCAATCCGGATCACGGGTACACAAATTTTGATAACATTGGTGCGGCGTTCATGATGGCCTTTCAGCTGCTTACAATGGATTTCTGGGAAAACCAATACAATAAGGTGGGTCGTAGAGGCACACATGCGGATCACCTTGATAAGTTGCATATTTTTTAACAGTTATACACGTTGGATACGAGAAGTGCGAATCGCGGAATCGACTAAAATCGTCTGACATGCATTCAGCGTGAGTGGTACAATTGTTTTTGTTGAACACCAAATCAAAAAACAGTTTTTTTCGGTTTTTTTCTTTAAACCAAACGGAATTATGAAGGAACATTAAGCAGGAGGATTTGAAAGTGCACTTTCTATTTTAAGTCTATTGTTTTGTTTTGGAAACAACAGTTTTTCATATAAAGAACAATCGATGGTCTTGAGGGATAACCATTAGTTTGATAACAACGAGTCCAAAGCTAAATTGTCGTAATTGTTGGAGCAGTAAGTAATCATTTCGTTTTCTGTTTTGGTTTAAATAATCTACATTATATTATTGAATACATTATATTTGGATTATTTATTTGCATATTCAAGTTAAGTAATGAGAATCATTTGTTAGATTAGTTGTTACTTTGCAAGATGACTCGTACGTCCTTATCAATAAACCTTTCTGTAATAAGAAATATGTTTTGTTTGTAGATGGTTGATCGTCTGGGTGAATGAAATCTTAAGAAGAAGTGTTGTTGGTAGTAACAGACATTTTTTAAAATGTTGTTAAAACAACCTACAAGCTTTGATTTTTTTTGGTAAAACCCTCTAAGAATGTTAAGTTTTGTTGTGTTGTCTTGTGTCCTGTTTTGCTCTGTTATGTTCTGTTTTATGTCAAGCTTTGGGCAATTGTATGGTTGCATTCATTAAAAAACATTTAGCTTGTTTCTGCTAACATTTTGGTTTTGGTAACCGAGACATACTAATCATTTGCTGTCGCTCTGATTCTCTTCCTAACTCAGTACGATGCATCGCAGCTAGTCAGTCAGAGTTCGCGAAAACTTATAGTAAAACGACAAAGAAAAGTTACAGAAACAGCAGTGCACTTTCTCTAAGCTACGTTGGTCGCTACATTGGTCGCTACGTTCCGAAGAGTATTGAATCTCGTGGCTCGCTGCCCAAATGTGTTTGAGTCTTTTGAAGTTCTTAACAAAGGACCAGTAGCATTCAGTCTTCAATGTGTTTTCCTAAAGGTTAACCCAAAGTCTGATACGCTGATTTTTTTCCAGGTGATTCGCGCTGCAGGTACACCCTATGTGATATATTATGTGATCGCCATCTTTTTCGGATCTTTCTTTCTTTACAACCTGTTGCTAGTCGTAGTAGAACTAGCCTTTAGTAAGGAGAGAAAAGACGAGCTCCGTGAGGTAAGTAGTTTGGATCTCCGGTGCTTCACTTTTAGACAGTTGCTTTCAAGGAACTCTGCAGACGTGGTTCAGCTAATTGTATGCAGTAAAATAATATTAATGCTAATAATAACAAAAATAATAGTAATAATAATAATAATAATAATAACAATAAGCAAAAGTAACAAAAACATTGATAATATATCAGTAATAACAACACTTTACACTATTGACTAGCTTGACTAATTTACACTAAAAAAATTTCGTCTAGACCATAAAAAAGTGGCCTAGCAGTAAACTTACTATGATAGAGGTATAAAAATCTTAAAAACGCGAACGAAGTTATTTACAAAACACCTCTTTCCACAACTTTACCTGGAAAAAACAGTGACGTCATACTAATGTTGAAAGCGCGGTGACAGCAACGGAGAGTACAGGACAATTTATCACAGAATGGAAATTGATTACTCTGTGACAGAAATGGCAAATGATGACCAATAACAGCAGTGTCATCTGACTTTCGCTGTGAGAGCATGCACAACAGCGGAAGAGATGGCAGTCAATACTGCTGTCTTTGCCTTTGCAGTCACAGTGCTGTCAATACCTTGTTAGTAACAGTGCTGAAACTGCCTTTCTAGCTACAGTGCTGACACCGTTTTTGTAGTCACACTGCCGATACTACCTTTGTAGTCGCTGTGTTGATACTACCTTTATAGTCGCTGTGCTGACACTACCTTTGTAGTCACTGTGCTGACACTGCTTTTGTAGTCACTGTGCTGACACTGCTTTTGTAGTCACTGTGCTGACACTGCTTTTGTAGTAACACTTTTGACATTCCCTTTGCGCTAGCTTTTACAGCCGTCGGTTTAATGTCATTTTCCGTGATTAATGTTACCATCACTGTCACAGCATTTTTTTTCATCGCTGTCAACGCCCTGCAGTATCAATCTTAAAACGTTTAGTAAGTATAAAATATTAGAAACAAAGACCAACCATCATAAAATAATCTTTAAAGGTTTTTCTGTATTTACTGGATTATATTTTCAGAAATAAATTGCTTGAACGTTTTAACTTGAAGATGTGTTGCAATTAACGATGAACTAATCATTTGCAAAATTCGCGGACCTGCAATTATGTACAATCAGCATTTTCCAAACTATACAATTTATGACAAATAATGCTTCAAAACTTATGCTATTTGTCCCCGTATCTGGCTGATTACTTGAACTCTGTACACATTTTTTTGTTTTCTATCCGCAGGAAAGAAAGCGAAAGCAGCAAAAGAGATCAGCAGCAACTTACGACGTAGACAAAGACACGCTGAAGCTAAAACATTTAGAGTTGTTGAAGCCAGACAATGCTATCCTAAAACACCTGTCTGAAGAACAAAATTTATTGAGGCACAAAAATCGTCAAAAGGCTACGTTTGTTACTCTGAGGAAGACGTTTAGAGAAGCTGCAGAAGAAAGAAGACGAACATCTTCTTTTGCATTAGCTGATTCCTGCTGGAGTGTTTTCAGACGTCGAACTTACAATTTAGTAACACACGCTTGGTTTGATAACTTAATTATGATAACTATCCTATTGAACACCGCTGTGCTGGCTTCGTATTATCACGGGATGGATCACACGTTCTCCAAAATACTCGATATTGCAAATCAGGTAGGAAAAACAAATTTCAGTTGTAGTAGTTTTACCATCCACATGCAAGTTCTATATTGTTTTTCTTGTTTTTCATTTGTTGTTATTGTACTTGTTTTTGTTGCTGTAGTTCATGTGTGATGTCGTTAATATCATTTCTTCTACTTCTTATTTTTCACGTTCTTGCTTTTGCTTGTTGTTCCTTCCATTAAAACTAATATTGTTGTTCTTAAGCTTGTCCTTCTTTATTCTCGTTCTGCATTTTTTTTACTTCTCTCTTTTTTCGCCCATCCTATTTTATTCCAAGTTTTGCTTTACCCTTTTAAATCTAAAAACATTAATTGTAAAATTCTGTTTCTCCTCTTCTAACAAAATAGGTGTTTACATGGATCTTTCTCTTGGAAATGATGTGCAAAATAATCGCTCTTGGTCCAAGACTTTACATTAAGAGCAGTTGGAATATCTTCGACGGTACCATTGTTATTGCTAGTATTATTAACAGTGTACTGGAGCTGGTGAACAGGTCTGCCTTTGGAGCAAGCGTATTGAGATCTTTCCGGCTGGTAAGATTAATTGCATTTGCAATTTGATTGAATTATCTAAGGTCATAACCTTGTTAAAATTGAAGTGAAGTTGAAAATCTTTTTTAACTGCTTTCTTGCATGATGTACTTTTAACATTGTTAAAACATGGGCCTATAGTGGTTTCCTTTTAGGTTAGATAGGTATTCTTTATAAATTATCTCAGTTTTGTATCCGCTTAATCTATTAACAGCTATCTGCTTTGCATCTCATGCTTTGTTTAGGTATTATAAACGTCCTCTGAAAAAACCATGGACCTACTTTGTTTTCTATTCGTCTCTAAAGTTAACGCCGAGAAACTTGGAACTAACCAGCGCTGGTAAATATTCAAATACCATAAACTGAAATCGCTTTTTGCTTGTCAGTCAAACTTGTTTTAGCATTTAAATTATAATAGCCGATTTATCACCTACGATTACCAATGCTAAATTTTTTATTGCATTATTTAAATTACGACACAGACCTCGTGCCAGGTGACAGGAGGTAGTTATACTACCATATTATAACACATACCAGTTTTGTTGCTAAAATATGTTTGCAGAATGCGATGTCGTTGGTTTCTTTCTTAGTAGAGCGAGTCAACAAGGGGCAAAACAAAGTTGCTGATCACTAAAGTATAAGAATTGGCTCATCGCATTTAACTTCATTACTGCGGGTCAAGAGTTTTGTTCATCTCTTGTCCACGAGGAACTATGAAAGAAGAATATATAAAGCTAAGGATGGGATATTAAATCTTTCACTCCCAGAAGTGCTTAGTGACGAGTAAACAAAATCCTTGTCACTTGTTCATGTATTTTCTGTAAACAAATTGATAGAGTTATATAATTCATCAGAGATAGTTTGTGACGGATAATCGATTTTAAAATACTCAACACCAATCGACTTATTCTAAGTTCATTTAATACTGTGTGGAGAAGATAGCTGAACATTACTGGAAGTGACCTGGGAGTGAAAGGGTTAACTGAAAGCCGATTGAGTGAATTATCTTTACGGACTAGTTTAAGTCCTTGTTTTTGATTGGAGATGTTAAACAATGTTTACTTATTTGATACACAGTCACAGAAGTGTTGATTTATATTAATTAAAATAATGTTCTTATTTTAAACTAAGCAAAATCACATGCTTGATTTAAAATATGTATGTGTATAAAACAATAATAACAATAAAGAATAAAAAGGATTGTTAAAAAATTTTGAATAGACTGAAACTCACATATTAGAAGTGTATGATGATAATTGACCAAAGACATCTGTTTAAAGCCTCATCGGTTGGTATTCTTAGCGCCACTAAAGCAATGTATATTATTTCCCCCTATAAAACTTTAGTTCCGAGTTCTCAGGCTCGCGCAGTCATGGAAGACAATGAATCGATTACTGAGTACTATGGGGAAATGCGTCGGCCCTCTGGGAAACATCACATTCATCTTGGCCCTCGTGATCTACATCTATGCTGTGTTGGGAATGCAGCTTTATGGATCAACGTACACCGCAGGAGTGTTTGGGAATGATAACATCCCACGATGGAACTTCAAAGACTTTGGCCATTCTTTTATGCTTGTGTTTAGAATAATTTGCGGTGAATGGATTGAACCGCTTTGGGATTGTATGAGAGCGAACAGTACTGTTGCAGTGTTGTTCTTTTTACCTGCGTTCATTGTGGGCAATTTTATTGTAAGTGTTCATCACATATCATTTCAGTGTTTTATGCATACATTTTTATAAATTGGTATCAAACTTCTGTTTCCAATCAATATGGTATATATGATTAACTTTTGCTTCTAAAATTTTTTATTTCTGTTAACTTTTACTTTGATTACACAAAGCTCACTCAAGATTATTTACAATATTATTATCAAACTATAAATTGTGGGCAATTTTATTGTAAGTATTCTTCATAAAAGTTCAGTGTTTTAAGCATGCATTCCGTAAATTGGGATCAAATTTGTGTTTCCAGTCAAACAGTAGTTGGAAACTTTCCTTTAAAGCTTAAGTATTAAATTCTAGTAACGATAAAGTCTATCTTTGTTGTTAAAGCAAAATGCCACTAGCAATTTCGATTCAAATCTGTATGCTTAAACCTTGCACCACCGGCTAATAATTGAGAATAAAATTCCACACAGCAAAATTAATCAGAACTTCACCAAGACTAGTTTCTGCGCTCTGCTGCAACTTCTTGGATTTATGCCTCTGTATTAACACACAACCGTAAAACCTTTTTATTAATTCAGCTTTTAAATACTGTTATCGTCTTGTTAGGTGTTGAATCTGTTTCTGGCGCTTCTCATTGACTCGTTCGAACAAAAAGAAGTTAAGAAAGATGAGCAAGAAGAAACATCCGCTTCAACTAACTGCTGGAAAAAACTCAAAACAAGGAAAAAAATAGAGTTAACTGTTGCACGACACAAGACGATGAAATTGAAGGAAAAATATTCGGATCCTGATGAAACGACAGTGATACAACAGTCTGAATTTGACAACAACAATTCTTCTGCGGGTGAGACTTACATAATTAGTTTAAGCCTTATACAACTTATCAAGTCTTTTAGTCGTCGCCCGTGGTTTATGACATAGCAGCAGTTAAGTACGAAATCAAAGCAGTTATTTCAAATGCAGGAAGCACAGTTTCAATTGCAATAATCTCCCGTAAAAGCAAGGACAGTTCTTTCTTATACTTATTGCCGATAGGTTAGTATACCAAGGGAACAAAATAGTTTCGAAATAAATTTCAGTTTTGCAATTTCCTTTCAGTTCTAATTGTTTTTGTTTACTTAAAATAACTCAACAAAACTGAAACATAATACCCAATCCAAAGCATAAGTTTGTTTTACATTTTAAGTAAAAGTTTATTTTGTTTTATTAAACCATAGCTTTTGCATTTTATTACAATGCATTGCATTGTTTGCACCGCATTACATATATTGTATTTCATTGTGTTAAGTTTTGATTTTGCTGTTTTACATGAATGTGACAAATGAACGGTGTTATATTACTGTTATACTTATTTCTATAAAATATTACCAATACTTGAACTACTACTACTACTATTATTATTATTATTATTAGTATTATTATTATTTTAATATTATTATTATTATTATTGTTATTATTATCATTTTGTATAGTTGTAGTAGTGGTGGAAGTCTCGCCTATGTTTTCTTTGTAGTTTATTCTTTATTCTACCTCTAACTATCTAACTACATATACAGCTATTTTAAGAAATATTTTCATCACTCAATAGTTGATTCTGGAACCGATAGGAACTTTGGGTACATTAATCATAACGATAATGATGGCAGTGATAATAGTTGTATTATGATGAACCTACACTCTACATTATGCAAGGTCGATGCTAACAGCAAT
>JAOBYF010100003.1:0-27798 GCA_025403605.1 Parazoanthus darwini | reverse complement strand
TAAATTTACTTCAGGAACGATTGGAGTTAGAACGACAATTTTCCGATTTTAAAATACCTTTGTCTTAGACTAAGCAATTTGTATGTTTGGGGACGCAAGACATGCCAGCTTGTCTTCTGCCATAGAACGATTCAACGGCCCTCAACGCGTTTTTCTAATGTCGCCATATTTAGATTGTTATTTCCCTGAGATTTTAAGGTATGAAGCGAATTATTTTAGTTGAGCGACAACTGATAACAATTTGAACTCATCAAAGCTTGTTAAAAACTAATATATTTGGTATCTTAAGAGAGTTTCGACAAATTTGTGCTTAACTTTGTGGTTCAGTCTTCCTTTTGTATTTGGCTGGTAATTTGTTCCAGGTGTTTGGAGACAGAATGGATAACACCAATCTACGATTATGCTGTAAAAGCTTGCACTTTACCCTATTGATGACACAGGACGCTGTATGCATGTTAACGACGATCGTAAGGAACTAACTTCACGGCAAATATACGTTAAAAGCGTAAAATTTTAGGCAATGACGATGATCAAAAGATAAAAATAGGGTAAATATAAATGTCAACAAACATGTAGTTTCGGTTTCATTGTTTTGTCCCTGCACAGACGCCCGCACTTGACCAACTCTTTTTTTTCAGACACTGATTTTTATGAGCACTATTTCCTTTAGTTTCTTTCGAACTTCGGTGTTCATTGAATAGGACATTATTTTTAAAATTTGCTTGAAAATCAACTCGACTCCAACAAGGTCAAAAAGTACAAGTAACGCTACACGCGCGCAATTTGTGGTAAGTCTACAAGTAGCATCGTTTCTAAAAATATAGACCTAAAATAACTGTCATTGGACGCGCGGTAAAACAGAGATGCCTTCTCTTGCTATTTCTAATTTGCAAAAAAACTACTCATTAGATTTTTATTTTAATTTGAACCCATATCAATGAGATTGTGACGCTTTCATAGCATCAGTTTCAGATGATTGTGACAGACAGTTATTCAGTATATATTTACAAAGATGTGGTCCACTGAATTCTGAGCTACATTGGCGAACTCCTCTGTCAGATTTCAATATTTTTGTTTTTTTATGACTGACTAGTCATCTCCTCTAAAAAATGCAAAACAATTTAAAGCAAACTTAAGCCTGCTTCACACTAGCGACGCAATCGCAATCGCAAGCGGCAGTAAAAATTGGTTCACACTATAAAAATTTGAAGAAAATCCGCAACTGCAAGCGCAAGAAAAAACAAAAATTTCCTTTTTCTTGCGATTGCGATTACGCTAGCGTTGCTAGTGTGAAACAGGCTTGAGAAAAAAATAATATTTTAGTGTTGTTTTGAAACTTCTGTGTTGCCACGGAAACAGTTAAAACCTTAACTGAATTTTTCTCTTGCCAAATTTTGGTTTTATAGCTGTTAACTTACTGACATATTGTCCCTGTCAATGAATGCTACACAAGAACTAGCGAAACTGTGTTCAGCAATCTTAACGTTGTATGACTGATTCCATAAGAGTTTTTATTTTCATATCCAATTCCGCTTGATCTCGGCAAATGTGTTTGGGTAGCACTACCAAATAGCGGTCGTACGAACGAAATACACTTTAAGAAACCCCTTTTTATATGGAACTGGTAATATCGTGCATTCAAATCAGTGATATAAAATCGTTTCATTGTAAGCACCGTTTTGAAAGGAAATACATATATAACTTCCTTATCCATAGCGTTTTAAAGTGTTCTAGAAACAAAGTTGACGCCATGTGAATAATTTTATTTTGTTTCAATCGTATTAGTTTATTGTTGATGCATTAAAACGAAAAGGAAATAAAAAACTAACGACAGGATTCTGAAGAGTTGATTTTAGAATGAATATTGAATATAAAAAATTAAAACGCTTTAAAAAAGCCGTTAACACTTCCAGAGTAACAAATTTATCCATTAAAAAGAGCTGCCCGATACACCAGTCTAACGCACCATGGTGCAATCTTGTAACCATAGTAACGACACGCCATTACCGTGACGGATGCTAATGTTTGTGTAATAGCTGTTCACATGATAGGTGGCTTCTTCTAAAATGGTCTGCGGCAATTGGTCTATGGTTTAATGGAGTCGAAACCAATTGTAGAATTGCACACATTTTACGTATCCTGCTGAAGATTTGACGACTTTAAAGTTGTCTTAGCAGTTTTAACACGTAGTACAGGTGAAAGTATCAAACAAACGAAGTCCACTTTCAAGAGTTCTTGGGCTGGTGCTGCCAAAAAGACCATTTGGAAACATTTCGATATCTTTGTAAGTTCTCCTGGCCAGTCCCATCCTGGTATTGTTTTCTGTAGATTCCATCTTAGTTTCGCAGAAATCTCTTGCTAGATAAGTCGGAGACTCGAGGCCGGTCTTTAATGATGAAGTGAAGGCATTAGAGTAATACAAAATATGGTTAAAAATTATAAAACACTTCTGGCATAACCTAGAAAAGAACCCAAATATTTAAAAGATAGAATTTGTAGATAAAATAGAACTTAAAAGGAAACTAAAAAGTTCGGTTGGGGACGCAAAAAGCGCCAGCTGGCTTTTTCCTTAAAGGTTTAGCACGTCCGAATTGCATCATTTTCCAAGTTCCTTTGAATTTTAAGATGGAAGTGCATTTACTTTTAGATTGATAATTTCCCTGAAAACGTTAAGTATGAAGCAATTCATTAAAACATGAAACTATAGCATTTGGGCAAGAACAAAAAAACTGAACTCGAAGAAGCTCAAAAAAACTATTGTAGTTGGTATCTTAAGAGATTTTCGACAAATCGAGTGATTTATGGTAGCGAACACAAAAACAGTATTTATGACATACGGAATTTTTCAACTTCCTGGCAGTAATATAAATGCTAATTTTACTTGCGTGTACACATTTTACGTGTCCTGCTGAAGATTTGACGACATCAAAGTTGTTCTTGGGCTGGTGCTACCAAAAAGACCATTTGGAAACATTTTGATATCTTTGTAAGTTATCTTTGTTACTCTCCATCCTGGTTTTATTTTCTGGAGATTTCATCTCAGTTTTGCAGAAATCTCTCGCTGGATAAGTCGGAGACTCGAGGTCTTAATGATGAAGTGAAGGCATTAGAGTAATACAAAACACGGTTAAAAATTCAAAAACGTCTAGCATAACCTAGAAGGAACCCAATTATTTGAGAGATAGAAGTTTGTAAATTAGGAGAAGTTAAAAGAAAACTAAGAAGTATGGTTGGGGACGCAAGATTAGCAGCTTGTTTTCCACAAAAAAACGTTTTATGATGGAAGCGCGTTTACTTTTAGATTGATACTTCCCTGAAAACGTAAAGTATGAAGTGATTCATTAAACATGAAACTACAGCATTTGGGCAATAAAAGAAAACTGAACTTGATGAAGCTCGTAAAAAAAAACTATTGTAGTTGGTATCTTAAGAGAGTTTCGACAAATTCGTTTTTCTTTTACGTTACATGCTTAAAATTATAGTTCAAGGTTCAAGTGCAGCTTGGATTATGATTCTTCCTGTTTTCATGATCTGGTAATTTGTTCCAGGTGCTTAGAGATAAAATAGATAAGACCAGTTATGTCAATCTGGACGTGCGGTACAATCTGCTCATTGCTGACATTTAGCTGGATACATAATTCTGAATTTTATGGATTTGTTTTAACACATTGAGTTAAATATCGAAATTCGTTAAGATATTCCTCCCGGAATATTTTTATTTTTGCTTCAAACATTTCACTTCCACCCCTCATACGAGACACGAAAACTAGGTCACACGGGAGAACATTCGGACAAGGTAATTCATCGTAGTTTTAGAGTTAAATTTATATTCTTAACCCGACCTTCTTGAAATGCATTTGTCATGTAAACTGTTCCCGAAAATCATTTGCAAGCTAATAAGGAGCTTGAGTTATTTATAGTAGCGAACAAAAAATCAAAATATTTATGATATACGAAATTTTTCAACTTCACGGCAATATTTACTTGCATGAACAAGATTTTGTTTTACTACGACTTTAATGATGTCGATAATAAGTTTCTTTTTTAAAAAAAATTGTGTTAAACAATACAAACCCACTTCAACTCGAAACATGTGTTTATAGAATGCCTGCAGGATTATAAATTATATTCGACTTGTTTATAATATTAACCATCTCTCGGGTGGTATTTTTCCAAACCTTGCCTTCTTAATTTCGCTAATTAGTTATGGATTGGCTTGAAACTTTGCACGCATATAGTCATAATTCTTAATCGATGTTTTGTTGGATATTTTAGTTGCTAACAAGTTTGCATAATTAAAGTACTTTATTCCGTGACCTTGGCTCTTTTTTGGTTCGAAAGTATGAAAAACTAACACGTTACAAACCCAAACAAGCTAAACCATTTACTGATATTAAGGTATTGTACCAAAGTATTTGTATCATTCTTTATTTTAAGAATGTACTTAATATCGTATTTTCGAAGGCTTTCGCGGATTTATGGAGATTTAGTATGAACGCCTAAATTTTACCAATAATTAAAATTTCAAGAGTAAAATACCACCAAAATATGCCTTTTGGAATGAAATGAACTTGCTCTCCTCGAAATATTTGGCTTATAGCACCGCTGACGCGGTGCCCTTTTTGAATGTGTTCTGCCAATTCCCAAACTATATTCGCTTTGTTTGCAAAAATAACCATCAGCTCGTTTTTAACTTTTTTGTTTTCTAAATTGCTTTCATTTCGTCAACTCAACTGAATAAACTATACTTGGCTTGTTTGTTTGTTTTGCGGAACAAATAAAGAAATTGAGGGATTGCACACTTTATTGCCGCTATATACAAAATACAACATTGTGACCGGCCGCTGGTGTACTCAAATATTAAATACTCTTTTCGGTGCAGAACATCAGGCAGAACGTCCATTGTTCTCGTGACATTTACTTCAAGTAAACATACGCTGCCCGGCCAGGAATAATTATTTTTACGCTTGTTGCCACCCACTGTTAAGAGGCTAAGAGTTAAGTGTTCTATAAATACTAGTTATGCAATGCTTTCGAGTGAGAAACCGTGGAGTATTTCCGTATACACACGAGCCTTTACGTGAGTGTGGTATACAAGAAGAAAATGCAAGCGACAAGTTGCATTTTCCACGGTATCCCACGAGAAAGTATTGCATAACTAACTTATGCTGTGCCTAAATCTTTAGTAAACTTAGGACATTGATCTTCGGAAATTTTGGAAAAACTTTGGAAACAGTTCGAGACAGTTTTGAGTAGTTTTAATAATTTTTGAAATTTTCTCGGAAAATCTTCGCAATCTTCGGAAGTGTTCGGAAACTATTGGAAAAAATTCGGACGTAATCGGAACTGTTCCAAATTGAAAGGTAGTGGAGCTGATTTTTAGAAAGACTAAAAAATTAAGGGACGTTAGCATAACTGATGCGCGCAAGAAATCACGGAAAGGTCGAGTGAATACACCCGTTGCACACCACAGAATATGCAACGGCATTCCCGACCACTGATTGTATTATAAGGTATGCATAAAAAATATTACTTCGAAAAAAATTTCTTGAATCCTAAAGTATATAAAGCGACAGTATACATCACAGATTCGGGGAAAAAAACATCCCACAGAGATATACATTCATCTTTTAAAAGACATACATACTGTTCTGATGGTCATTCATCGTCATTTACAAGATGTTCGTATAATTGCTGGCGCATGTGCTTGCAAATGATGCTGAAGACAAACTTTCCAGGGAGCAGTGAAGAGCCAAAAACAAACGGGGCTAGAAGTAGACTAAGAATGCCCTTTCTCATAGCTGACCATTGCCCTGGATCTTTCTCTTGCATCTGCTTGAATTCTGGAAAAAGTTCTGGAATTGGATCGGAGAAATAATTTCAATGTATTTATGTTTTGCAAATAATTGCCGGTAAAGAGTTTTATACCACTTTCCTGTAGCTAAGCGTTCGGGCTTGATCAGTCACCCACCAAAAAATATAGGACGTGTTTTGGTTATAGTAGCGAAATAGATTCGATCACTAACCGTCGTAAGAAATAAAAAAAAGAATGGTATCAATGCAGCATGCGCTGTACCTTAGGGACCACAGGCGCTCATAAACTTGGTTGTGGCCGATCAGTTGTCCATTTATCAGGTGTTGTAGGAAAAACTAGGATACGGTTTGCCGACCCATAACACGGTGTCAAAAGTGGTCCCACAACATCAGAGATAACACTGGGATACCCAGGCCACCGATTTAACCAGATAACTGTTTCAGGCCCGGGCTGCAATAACAGACGAAGTTGTTATTTTTATTAAATACGCTAGTGTGACTGCACTTTTTTTAACCACTCCTTTTTACGGCCGGCCGCGAACGAAACTTCAGAGGTGCCGTTGACCTGTTTCGATGCCGGACAATGCTGAGACGAAAGCAAGTCAAAGCAGTTATTTTGTTTATTTATCCCGTTCCGGCGTCATCGGTGATAGACAGTTGCACAGTTTCCATTGCCATCCAAAAGTTTTGATTCAAGGACTTGTATAGAGATTTACAGCTTTGATTACGAACGTTTAGCCTAAATCTATTCTTTTTGTTTTGATTGTATAAACTCCGTAACTATATATATATCTTTTAAAAGACATCTTTTCTTGTCTAAATCCGATGTATAATAGCATGGTTATCAGGGTTGAAAATTGAACAACAGGTGAATAAACTTCTTCCGTGGTATGTAGTGTTGAGTTATATATACAGGCCCGAACGGGGAACATTTGAGAGACTTTGAGGATAACTGTAAAGCTGAGAGACTGTATAAACTCAATACAAGATATCACGGAAATAGTTTATTAATTTTAATTACTTTCATGAGAGACAATTAACACCAAAGAGTTGACGCGCGCGCACGAAGTTTTATTGATCTGTTCACAAAACCTGAATGTCCTCTAGACGATTTGCGGATACAAATGATGGTTTCATTCAGTATTTTAGAATGTAAGTTTACTAGGAAACACGTCATAAGGTTATTTAGACAACGTCGGGCTTGGACGAGTCCTTTCATAAGTTTGTGTTCAGTATTTGCCCTTTAGCAATCGATCCTTAACCATTAACGTGTCAGTCGATCGTTTCTGTTATATGATCTACGCTCAGTCTCTAAAGTAAAAATAAAAGTCTGTCCGTGTCTGATTGAAATTTGAAAACACAGGGAACCTTGATTTGTAATCTTGCTGGACTGGTTGATGTTTTGGTTTATTTTTTTATAAATGATAATTTACACAAAATGTTAAGGCGTTTGAGCTTTTTTCAACAAACTATCGATTTCTTCCACAAGGCTTTCCGAAGAAACGTCACCGACACCAGCCTCCCCCCTTCCCAACACCCACCCCCTAACGCACATAACGTTTTTTGTGGGTAAAATCGATATGTGACGCTTCCCAAAGGAGTAAGAAAAGAGCATTGAGTGATTTAGGATTATGTAAGTATGTGTTGCCTTTTGGTTAAGCTAAGAGAGTATTGTATGAGGTTATAGACAGTTTACAAAATTATATAAACTTGCTAACAGAACAATTGGCACCAGGTTAGATAGCAAGAGATTGGAACAGAATTATATGCTGATTGAAACATTTTATATTTTCAGACTTTCACCAGAATGAAACAAACGGCTGCTTTATTTTCATTGTTCTTGTTTGCTGGGGAGTGTTACTGTAAGATATTAATGCAGCATCACTGTTTTGATTTGAAATGTTTTTCTGATAGTGGAGTAGCTTTAAGAAATTGCGTTCCTGGGGACGTTAAGAAGTCGGGAAATTTGTAAAGCTTTAAAAAGAGTATTAATGCTATGTAAATTTTACTGTTTTACGATTGATTTGAAATGGGGTTTTGTTTTTTTTCGGATTTTTTCTTTGGCTAATATTTTTAGTGAGCAATTAACCAAGGGAGCATGAGTACGGCTTCCCCGCAAACCACAACTTTTTGGTGAGAAATACAATTAAATAAAGGATTTCATTCATTTAATATTGCTCCTGTATATCTAAAACATACACTAAGCCTGAAAACGCTTGATAGCTCTAGAGTCCAATGTTGTTTTCTCTGTATTGTTTCGATGGAGTTTTACGGATTCGTGTTGCTGCTAATGAGTTAGTCTTTTCCCTAGTTGATCTGCATTAATCTTATACTACACGGAGGACGAAAGGGGGGTGGGGAGTTCCCGCGCAATTTTCAAAACCCTCGGCAAAAAACGAACCAATGCGTTCCAAGGCTTTGAGACTTTTCCATTAATAAATAAATAAACAATGTTATTTGTTAAATTTTTATTGTTTAATCAACATGTTTTGATGGGTGACGTGTAAGCAAATTTCCTGAGGACTCTTAAATTTTCCACATAATGTGAGTTTTCTGTGAAACTGTATTAGTAAGTAACAAAAGTTTATCGCAAAAGTTTTCAACAACCTTTGAATCAAATCAGATTTTTTATGTCATAAAAAAGGAAATGATGGCTTTATGACGTGATATTTTGTTGCACGTCTACCAAAATTTAATCAATTTAGATTCAAAATGTTGTATACACACTCTTGAAGCTCGTGGTCTTCCCTCTAACAGTTTCTGAGCTACGTACCGCGGGCACTTTGCCCTCCCTTCCACATCCGTTACCAGGAACTCCCTAAACGCCCGTGCAAGATAAGGTTAAACTTGATAACAAACCCTATTTTGCCTAGAAACTTAGTGTAGTTGTTTGTTACTTCTGTAACAATCGGAATTTTAATGAAGCACATTTTCAACTTGTAACATCTGATCACTAACACTGTTTATTTTTTTTGTTTATCGTAGTTATCTCTTCTTCGAACTGGTAAGTTTGAATTTTTTTGTAGCAACAAAGTGTCGCAACACTTTTTTTGATATTCTTTGCGTGGTAAACTTACGAATACATTCATACATACATACATTACAACATACATGTTTACATACGTAAACAATGAAGTAGTATACATATATAGCACATACATATATACTTACAAAAACATATTTTAACAAAGCATACCAACGTATGATTACTAACAGGGGTACAAACAATTAATTGGATTAATGGTTTTATTCAGCTTTTCCTAGGAATGATGTTTGAGTTCAGGACGGGAAAGTAAAAATATTAGTAAAACATTTTTTTCCTCGGACGATTAAAGGAAGAAAATATATCACCCTTAACTTTAAGCACATGGTTTGAATCCGCTAATTTCCTTTATATTATTCGTTACAACCAAAATGCACTAAAGACTGTTGTGATGTTTTACCAGCGACTGCTACGAAGCACCTGTGATCAGCAACCATGCCATGACTTGCACGTTTGACACTGGGTATTGCAACTGGGAACAGGCCTTAGATGACAAATTTAACTGGACTCGTACTAGCACTCGTACGCCGTCTGGCAGTACTGGTCCCCAGTACGGTCCTTACGGCGGAAAAGGTAAACTTCCTTAAGATTGTTGTATATAACAGAGGTTATCTTATCATAGGAAATTAACAATGCATAACAATAACCTTAAAATCGCGTTAATCTTAGGTACTTTAACTTACGGCGATGTTTACTAAAACCACACTATTTACAGCCGATCATTGTTATTTTAAGACACTTTTATTTCCACTTTATCGGCTAGGTCTTTGTCAGAGTCAGTCGGCATTTCGTCCATGTATAATCATTATTGGCTTCTCTATGGCATACAACTGAACGTTACTAAAACCTGGAACGGGGAACGGCCAATAAGAGTTTGAAAGTGTGAGAATCTACAAATTCTTCGAAGTCTTGAGGATTTAAAAAATGTATTCACTTGTTATAGCGCCCTTTAACATATAAATTGAAAAAGTTGAGCATTGCTGCAGACGTTTTAAATATTAATCGTTCCGCGACTCTTTTTGACCGTTCTCCCCTTCAGTGCATGATGTACCAATTAGTTTTCTTATGAACACTCAGTTAAGTAATTGGTCGCTGCTGCCATGATAACAAAAGCAAAATACAATTTAAAACTAAGAAATAGCTAAAAAACAACTTATCGCAAGTTTACAATCATTTTTTATACCAACCAAACACATTTTAAAATGTTGTCAAAGGGATAACAACTCTCTCGGCTTACCTCGCTGACGTCATCGGTGATGACATAATCTAATAAGTGTGAAAAGATGTGTTCATAATCAAGTTGTGCAATAGTTTTGGCCAATTGATTAATCGGCACAAATATGATGTCCAAAAAAACCTAAGGGAGGACGGTCGTGGCTAGGGTTCATGATGACCCGCTTAAAACATTGAACTATCAAAAAGAAAAAAAAATTGTTTTATTACAGGCTATTTTATCTACATCGAAGCTTCCCATCCACAAATGACAAACGATAATGCGAAGCTGGTCTTCACCAATTTCAGTGGATCTGTGTGTCTGCGTTTTGTAAGAAGCCTGAATGGAGCCGACATTGGTTGGTTGAGGGTAAAGGTCAACGGTACTACTAAATTCGCTAAAACTGGTAACGAAGGAGACGTTTGGATAAAAACAGCGGTTGAGATTACTGGAACAAATGTTAAGGTCAGTTCTCCCTTTTTTGTCAAATGCTAATCTCCTATAACAAATAAAACGGAATATCTGTGTTTAACGTGTATTGCATTTTATTTTGTGCCATGCATTGAAAATACAGCCAATCAGAGGCCAGGGTTGCCGTTCCATATTCCGCGGTATGCAAGCCTTTCTCCAGATAACAATTGCGCCCCCCCCCCCAACCTAGAAATCAAGTGCCCTTCCCTCCTGCCAATATTGTAAATTTACAGATAACTTTGTTTTAAAGGTTGAAGTCGAAGCCGTTCGTGGAAGACATCTTCGTGGAGATATCGCACTGGACAATTTTATGGTGACTGAACTTTGTCCAGGTTGGAAGCATCTTGTTTTATTTTATGATTCTTACCCACATACATCCAAGTGGACTTTACACGCGTGCACCAAAAGGATTATTTACACTGTGACTTGTAACATTGTAACTTGAGTACTATATAGGGGGAACAAAAAGTCTAAGCAATTTAAATTACATCTGGTGGACGTTTGACCTCATATTACTTCGTAAGGCTGCCATTTGAGAATCGTCAAACATATCGGGCAGGTTTTATGACGTCACTACTGAATCACAATTTTCTCCGGCCGTTTTCATAATTAGAAGTCGGTACTAAAATGAAAAAATTCAAATTAGTTTTGTATCTATAATTTAGCGACTACCATAAGACTAATAATAATGATAACATCTACAAAAATAATGATGTTCGTAATAACAATAATATTAAGAACTAAATACTCGATTTCATATGATTTGTTGAATAAAAATGTAAGAAGAATTATCTAACTTGTTCTAGTTACAACGAAGATAAGTGCGTAAACCATATGGAAACCTTACACACAATTCCTTATTCTTTGTTTCAGTTGACAACTCAACTTGCAGACCAAGGTAAGAGTATGGTAGTAAAGTTTAGTTCACCTTCGTTAATAAAGACTAAGACTTGAACAAGCATAATAATAATCATAAGCAAAAGTCTAGCCATAACCTTAACTACAACTGTAACCGCAACCGCAACCACAACCAAAACCATAAATACAAATATAATCATAATCATCATCATCATCATAATCATAATCATAGTCATAAGCATAAACATAAACATAAATATTAAACATAAACTTCAGCAAAAAGGCAGAAATATGATCAGGAGCATAATCATAGGTATAAGCATAAATATAAGCCTAAAACAAGCTTAAGCCTGACCCGGACATGGACATAAACATAAGCAATCATTAGCAAAGGCATAAGCAAAAAATGGGCTTTAGCAAGAAGCCAAGCATCAGCCAAAGTCCAAACCTAATTTTTAGCCTAAGCCTAAGAACAAACAAAAGCAAATTTATTAAGCTTAATTTTAGGCCTAAAGATAAACAAAAGCATACGCACACAAACATAAAGCCGAAGCCTGAGCTAACATAAGCAAAACTGAACATAATTATTAACAAAAGCATAACCATAACCCTAAGAATTTTGAATGGCAAAGGAAAAGACGTAGGAATAGCAAGCGAGGGACGAGGAGGGGAGAGTTCAGAATCAGTATAATTCCTTTGTCTTATCCTTTTTTCTTTTGCCACAAAATATACCGTTTGTAGATTTGATTACCTAATAGGTTTTGGCTGTATCATCTAGATAAAGGGCAGTGGGACAGCCTATTGCTAAAGGTTTATAACAACGAAATTCAAACATCCATAAGTCTGGGTTAAAGTTCCTTTAATATCGTCGGTCCTAAGAGTTTACAGGATCGTCTAAAGAACATAACCCCAAAACATATCATTATTTTGAAATTTTTGTGATCAGCTTCAAACCAATAATAAGGAATAAACATAACCGTTAACAAAAGCATAACCACAAGAAATCAGTTGAATGACAAAGGAAAAGATGAAGGAATAGAAAGCGAGGGGCGAGTTCAGAATCAGTATAATTCCTTTGTCTTATCCTTTTTTCTTTACCACGAAATATACCGTTTGTAGATATGATTACTTACCTTTACTGCATCACTTAGATAAAGAGCAGTGGGATAGCCTATTGCTAAAGGTTTGCAACAACAAAATTCAAACATCCATAAGTTTGAGTTAAAGCTCCTCTAACTATCATCCTAAGAATTTACAGGATCGTCTTAAGAACAAATCATTATTTAAACATTTTTTTGATCAGCTGCAAACCAATAATAAAATACCGCATCAGCATCGCACAAAAAACGAATTTTAGAACGTCTTAATGAACTTTTTTGCAGCTTGGTTTTATTTTCTTTCAGAAGTTCAGACAACATGTAAACAAAATAAACTTAACTTATTTGAAATGACATTTTTTGTTCAAACAAGATAGTAAGGATAAAATGTTACACTTTTAGGCCTGAGAAGTTAGTTTCCCGATTTAGCCAAACGTGATACTGTACTGTGCTTGAATCACTGAACATATGAATGAAGCAAGGTTTACTACATCTTATAAAGTCTTTCGAATGATCTACTTAACTTTAAACTGAAACTTTACACTAGCTAATTTCTATCCTAAATTAACATTTACTTACAGTAAATGGTAATTAGCTAACAGCATTGTTTATCCTATGGTTATTGTTGTTAGCTTAGTACTACCAATTCTGTATTGAGCGATATTCGTTTGACCTTGAAATAAAAACACTCAAATTCAACGCGAACAGAGCTTGAAAGACGTTTCCGGCCGTGCGAACAGAACGTGAACAGGAGTGCTTTACTATGAACGTGGGGAACTTCTGCTTATTTGAAATGTACAGAAGACAACAATTTGTTTCTCAAAATAAATGAAAAAAAAATAAATAGTACTTGAAGAACTGACCGCGTGCAAGCACGAGAATTCCGCCATCATTTCTGTCATGCTCGTGTTCGTAGTTTTTATTCCATTGGACAAACAATCAGAGAGATAAAAACTGTGTTTGTAGTTTTCCTGCCATTGGTTGACGAAACAAAAAGCGAACAATTTGCGAGCGCGTTTTTCAAGGTGAAACGGAAGTTATTCTATTGTGTTTCTTGTATTTATAAATATGTAGTACTAAAAAATATATGGTATTGAATTGTACCTATTTGCTAGAGTTGTTCCGCGTAAGATCAGTATAATTGCGTATGTAAATCTACAACCTTTTACGTCGGGTATGTAAGTCTCATGAAAGAGATGTGAAATGCACGCACCGCCGTGTCAACAACTGCTCTTGGTGATTTATTTCATCTTATCCCCCACAACAGCTATGTGAAATTGTAGTTAAATAGACATAAATACCTATGAAAGACGTACCATTTTTCTTCGATTGTCTCCAAGTTACTTGTGTGGTAAAGGCATGCATCATTCAGTTTTTAGACATGCCTTTCCCGTGGATTTTTCTCTCCAAAGAAAGCGGCCAAATTATTTTAAAATGCCTATACTGGTATCCAAGCAAATCTACTAAAATTTGGTGAAAACAATTTATATCCGGCGTTCAGTTAAAGGTGCGGACAGTTCGATCGCATTTTGAAACAACCATCTCGGATGACGCCATATCATTATTGCTGTTGTTGTTAAAAGTATATACTGACTTTTCACACGTTTCATCAGTTAACTGAAAGCAGTCACTGGTCGAGAGTGTTACACAGCGGATAATTGAGAAATATATAAAGTATATATTGACTCAATATATATATATATATATATATATTTGAAAAAATGATCTACTTTAACACGCTTTCGAGCAGGCTCGACGTGAATACACAATACACAACTTGGGTATCAAGTTTGTTTGATTTGTTTTCTTTCATGAAGAAACTTTAATGGGTGGCAAATGAAAAACTGAGAAAAACACAAAGCTTGTTTTCAGTAGACATTTTCTGAGCCTGCTACTTCAACTACGTAATGGTCTTTTTATTTTAAGATTTTTATAACTACTTTATTCGAAAACAAAAGTAGGTCTTTTTTTTAAAACAAATATCCATTTTTGTGCGTTTATTGTAGTTGTAATATAACACTTGCCAATCACCCCATGGCGTGTACATTTGAATCCAATTTCTGCAACTGGAGGCATGCGGCAAATGACCATTTCAATTGGACTCGTCACGTGGGCTCTACAGAAACATCAACTACTGGGCCTGACACAGGTTTTGGTGGAAAAGGTAACGTTTTGCTTAAACAACATTAGAATTGATGATGATGATGATGATGATGATGATGATGATGGTGATGATGATGATAACAATAATAATAACAACAGTAATAATAACAGTAAAAGCAATAAAACAAAGTATAAAACCTGATTTCAACTTATTTCTAGCACACGTTCTAGCACAAGGGTTCAATCTATAGAACTAAGCATTGCAGAAAGGAGAGGAGTTTTAGTATTTTATTATAACAAATGGATGGCTGTGGAAGCGTAAGCAAAGCAAGAAGAGCAGACAATTTAATGGTTCCTTAGTTCACATTTGTTTATATTCATGTTTTTTTTATGTTCTCTGTACTACTTGTAATTTACTGTTGTGTAATATAGTGTATCAAAAAAATTTTAAAAAAAATATTAATGGTAATATCGCCATTGCAGTTGGTAAAAACTACATATCAAAAATTACAATATAGGTGAAAAATATTTTAAATTTGAACATTTTAAGAACTTATCAATCAGAATATTAATGTGTGAAATATGTGAAGTTTTTTTTAATTTTGAACCTTTTAAGAATTTAGCAATCAGAATACTAATGGAATATAATGGGAAAAAACTATTAGTTACTAATAAAAAAAAAGGTTTAAACTTTTCCTTAATGTGCAAAGTTTTCTTTCGGAAAGCTTTCGACCACTTCTGTGGTCTTGTTCACTCCGACTGTGATGTGCCATTACTACTATTTGCTAGATTCTAATCGTTTCGTAGCATTTTAGGCAAATCTTAACTCTGATGCTTATAGGCTATAACAGTTTTTTTTTGACAAAGGTAGCAAATTAAACAGAGGGCGTTTGCGTATCTCCGTTATAACTGCAATTGATAAAAATTACGTATCAAAAATTAAAATATGTGTGTAAAATATTCTAGACTATTTTAAAAACCTGTCAATTAGAATATTAATTGCAATAATGGGATAATTATTTGAGTTAAAAATTAAATTGTTACTACTAAATGCTAATCCAGGAGTATAACTAGATTCAAATCGTTAGATAGTATTTTTTGGCAAAACATTACTCTGGTGCTTTAAGCTATAAGAGGTTTCTTTAGACAAAGGTAGCAAATTTGTCTTTTATTCAAACATAAATCTGGTTTGCTCAATGTAATCTTTACAAAATATTTTGTACCAATCAGCTTTAACTGTTGTACCCGACACTTTGAGCCAAATAACTATAGTGCCATATCTTCTCATAAGCATAACTATTTCAACCTGTCATACTTTTTCGACACCCCCTCAACATTTATTTCAAAGAAAAACTCCCTTAGTATTAGCCGCCATAAAACATAGACTTGCCTCTTGTTATTTATAAGTTCTTTCATTCTTTTACATTGAATTCACCAGTTTTAGTACTTTTAAATGTAAAGGGGAGAATATCAACTGGGACATGAGTCTCGTTTCATGCCCTTGTCATATATATATATATTTAAATTAATGTATTTGCTTTACTTCTATATTTATTTGTTTCTCTAGAAACTTGCTCTGTGACAAAGAAAATTATTAAAAAAAAATAAAAGTGGGTGTTTGCAAACTTTTTTTAATCTTATTTAAAGTGACTGTCTGCTTTCTTTAACAAGTTGTTAACATGTGTAGGCTCAGACTTGTGTTTGCTTTTAAAGCATCTAACAAGAAAGTCTCAAATAGTTATCAATATTTCCGTGCCAACTAATAACTAATTCAATATGTCGCACCATAGGCTACTATGTCTTCATTGAAACTTCTTTTCCACGTGTGATTGGGGAAAGGGCAAAGTTGGTATTTCCTGGTTTCACTGGAGACGTGTGTTTGCGATTTTATCGTCACATGCGAGGACGCGACATTGGAACTTTAAACGTGAAGATCAATGGTACCACCATACTTACCAGATCCGGTGAAGATGGCAAAATATGGTTAGCAGACGACGTGGCACTCAATGGACAAAATGTTATGGTACTTTTTTTCTTCTCGAATTACAATATTTATAAATTAAGTCAATTATGACGTGACTTGACGTCGAAAAAGTCAGTCTTTTTGGAGTTTTGGCGGCTGTCATGGATTTGTCACGACATCAGAAAAAGGTCTTACTTAAATGACTCAATATAAATTAGTTAAATACTGTTGAAATGAACAAATTTTTCATTTTCTTTGTTCAATTAAAAGGAAGCTGCTCATATGTGCCAAACACAAGTTCAATCGAATGAATAGTGATAACCATGTTCAAGAATGGATCAGTCTTAATAACTTTCGTCCAATCTGGTTACTGTCAAAGTTAAATCGTTATCTAGAAAAATGTTCAAAAGATTGCTGAACTGATGTTCAAAAGATTGCTGAACTTTATTGTAAGGCACAATATATTGTACAACAAACGATTCGGATTAAGACAAAACCATTCTGATCTGACGACAATTCTTTCTATTGCATACAAAATGCTACTGATTATGGCAATCACGCATGCGGAATTTTCCTTGATTTATCTAAAACTTCGACGCAGTTAATCTTTAAACCATTTTATTGCATCAGAAGAATAGAAAAAGCATGGTTTGTATCTTATCTACAAAACAAACAACAGTTTGTCTCCCTAGGCATTGTGAATTCAACAACCAGTAAAATTTCCTGCGTTATTCCTGGCAACATCCAGTGACTGACATTCGCTAAAAATCAAAAGTGATGGTAAAGTTGCAATTATTGTTTTTGTATAGGTTGAGATGGAGGGTGTTCGCGGGAAGGGCGTTCATGGTGACATAGCGTTAGATAATTTTGTGGTAACAGCTTGTACAGGTAAGAACTTGTATACTGTTGTGCAATGTATCGCCCTGCACTGCACTGCATTGCGTTGTATTGTATTGTATTGTAAAAAATAAAGCATTTATAACCCAATCTTATTTATTGCCCTTGGCCTTGAAACTAATAAGGATGAGTCTATAAATTCCGTCACACTCTTGCAGTTGCAGTTACCTGTACACACTTTTATTATTGGGAACAAACCGTCAGTTCATGATGAGAACAAATGAAAATGTTAAGAAAAAAATCCAATTTTAATAAAAAGAATGGTGAATTGCAGCAAGCTAGCAATTACACTCAGCCTCACACAGTAGATAACTGTTGTTATCATGCTGGTTATTTTAATACTGAAGATACTGTCTGCCTCAAATCACAAGCTAGCAAAACAGAGCATACAAAAGCACCTAAAGGCGTTTTAGTTGATTTTCAGAACAAAATAAGAACATTTTGAGCCTCGAATTTCTTAAAAAATTGAGCCTGAGCCAATTAAAATTTTACTTGTTCTTGATAAAAAATGAAAAGGTTTTGAGTTTATGAACACGACAGATAATCTACTGCTCCTGATAACGAACCGGGGTTACTACTCCACATTAGCAATGAGTGATAATGGACAGTCAACGTATCAAAAAGCATAGGATAAGTTGCATATTTTCACAGTGACTTTGTGAAGGTACTTTGGTAGTATCACAGTAGACATGAGTGTCTAATGTATGAACATTTGCAGCTTGCACCATTTGTTATGTTACAGGCCTTAATCAGCTTTATTCTTTAATAGCTTTAGTCGTGAGCTTGAACCGAAGTTTTGTAAGATGGTTTTGGAGCTCGGAATTGATTTTGAACGAGACAGCAACGAAGCAGTTGTCTTAACATGTCTTAAGTTTGAAAAGTGCTCAGAAAACATATAGTAAAATGACAGAGTTGGTTTAGTAGTATGCCCCAGTGGCCATTATAAACAAAAACTTAAGCCAAGGTTAAGTTCGTGGCTGTCATACTTTTGCAGCTGTATTTCTGCTTATTACTGGCCTCGACTCAAATTAAGTTCATGGTCACTGGGGCATCTTATGAAAGTGGTCTCTTAAATCTTTCCTTCAGCCAATTTCGTTCTTTTGTCAAGGGCTATTAATAAAGACATAAATCGAAGTGCTAATGTTATACTTGGAGACATAATTATCAGTGAACCATCACTTGTTATTTGGAAGGATATCATAGTCATCATAGTCACAATTGTAGTCATTGTTTGTCTGCCTGTATTTTGACTTTCGCTGCTGGCTTCGCGGAGACCGAACTCTCATCGTTTTTACCAATCAAGGTTTTTAAAAATAAACCCGGATTAGACGTCTGGTTTTTTCTCGGACCTATACTTTTACTTAATTAATTACTTAAAGGCGATATAACCAAAAGTGTCGAAAGAATCCAGATGAATTTGCAAGCATGCCAAAATGCCAATTTGATGGTCAAGGCAATTTCGTTAGTCATGATTGTGCTTTCGCACTATTTGCATATTTTCGTAGATAAATGCTGTATTTTCAAACGAACTGGTTCAACTCTTGACAAGCAATGTTTTGAATTAACATTTACGAGGGTGCTCTTTATTTGTCTTTTAACTGTCAAGGGGCAAAGGGGTTATAATAAAAGCAAAGAGAGTAAAATCAAAGTGTTAAGGGGGCGATTAACCTTTCATTTGTCGAAACATTCTCGCGCAATTACATCATAATATGTTGATATCTCGGATTCAATTTGCAGAATCAAAACTTTAAATCATAGCGACATAATACCATCGCTGATGAAGATCTACAAGTATTTTGAAAATTTTTGAAGATGAATTAGAAAATTATGTGTAATGTGGGTGGGGAAGTTGTTGATTTTGAAGGAATTTTAGTTTTTTAAAATCTAACAAGTAAAACGAACTTTTGCCATGAGTTAGTGTTTAATATTCGAACACCAGCTCGTACTTGATCCAAAGAGTGTCACTTGGTCGCTTAGGAACAGTGTTTATTGCGTTCTTAAACTTTTTTTCCTTCTTAATTTTTCATCAAATCCTCTTTTTTACACCAAAAAATAAGGTGTCAAGCACCCCTTTTATACAATTCACTTGCAACATTCTTGGCAGTCTTTAAGCGATGCTCAAGTCTACACCAACATCCTCTTTTATTACTCTTCAACGTTGTCACATCAGTTTAGGACTGGCAAAATAATTTAGTTATACGTAAAGTTACAATATCGTTAATGTAAAACTACAACAACCAATCAAAACAGTACTAGACGGTTTAAGGAACCTCCTCTAAGGCCGTGTTACACGAGTCAACTTGCAACCAAATGTGGAGGTTGAGTATCAATTTGCCAGTTTGGTTTTCCTAAATACCTGAGAACGCCTCTTTTTAATCGAACAAAACAAACCTACACACTAGTTCGACCACGCCTCGGATACCCTTACAGTGAATGGAATTCTCACACTCAGTATTACATAAGAGACATGGAAGAAACTCAACGAAGAGCCGCTAGGTTTGTTAGGGTAATAGGTAGGGTAATGTTGTACAATATGCTGGGAAACCAGGAACTAGTAAACGATCTCTCTCGAGCAAAGAAGAAAAATGCCATTCCTGTCAATGGTGTACAATTTTTTTATGGCAAAGGCTCAATCCCCCGTTCCAGAATTCATCAAACGCCAATCTAGAGCTATGCTCCTTTCACCCTAAACGCTTCATAGATTAAAGTAGTTCGCGTAACAAAATGATTTGTAATACTTACAGGTAGAATTTTTTCCAGGACAGTCAAGAAATGGAACACTACTTCAGTAATGGAACAATATCTCTTGAATGTTATAAAACTGCACTGGCCGCCGAACTCGAAAAATCCTTTTATTCCTCAGCACTCTCTCCTTTTTATATTCACACTTATTTTTTACTTTAAAAATCGTCATTTGCACCTCACTTGGACCCGCGCGGTTGGCAACCTTAGTTAAGTAAATAAAGAAAATATGTTGATGAATTTCATACCCCAGGGACTCCTGCTTTATAGCTAACCGAACAATAACCAGGACAAAAGCTTTGCACACTTCACTGGAATTTTAAAACTGTTATGAGTTTTAATTGTCTGTTAATGTCAGAGAGGTTCTTCCAAAGTTAAACTGTGTCAAGCACTAGCTTTCATTATGACGCGCTGAAACTCAGTGAAAGAGAGAGCTGAGATAACACACGAGCTTCATTTTGTGTCGCCGTATAAAGACGGCAAAGCCTGAAAGTACCACTTAAGTGCTGCCTTCAGCTTGTTGAACAGTATGCAAGTAAGTGCTAATTACTGATGTCGCAATAATGTTATGACTAATGGGTTTATAGTTTGAACGGCTCGACTTCATATTTTTGCTCGCTGTTTGTAACTATTTACAATGGATTTAAACTGATTTTTTGATGCGGGTTTGTTCAGCGTACATGCGAATAAACAAGATACTTAATAGAATGCAAACTTGCATAGATAAAAACAACTTGTAAACGCAACACATAATTATTATCGCATATTTGCACACGTAAAACTGAACGAAGAATAGCAAGTTTAATTGATTCAGACCAATATTCAGACCATGCATGAAGTGTCCTCAGGACTACAAATTATGTCTGCAGTTGGATCACAGTCGCTTTATAAGCTAGATTTATCTTGATTAGAAACCAGCTGGTTTTTTGAAGCAATTTTCCTTCGATAACTGATGGGAATGACAGACAACTGTCGATCTCGCCAACTCAAACAAAGCTAAACAAAGCTAAACAAAATGAAAGGTGAAAACAGCCATTTAAACTTTTAATCAATCACGGACTAACATTCATTTAAAAACAATAGTTTCAACTGTTACGACAAAGGTTCTTGAAAGTTGGTATTCCACTTTTAATAAGATTAGAACTGCGTTGACCTTAGCTTAGAGACATTTTTATTTATTTATTGCAAGATTCAGTTTAAATTTCGACAACTATTTGTTTCAGTTGTCAACTGCACAGAAAAGTTATTCGAAGCCTATTTATAGTTGCCAGGCAGCTTGATGTAAAGTTTAGTCTAAAGTATCCAACATCCACGTCCAGCGTTGTTGAATAAAAGAGATACCATGGATTGTCAATTAGCGTTGGACAATGCTGGATTCCTTTGATTTGGTTCCGAAACCGTATTCATCGTATTCATTCAATATCGTTCAATAGTCCATTTTTATTTACTGTCTGGCTTTAATTTTTTGTCAATGCAAGGCAGGTTTGTTTGAACTCATACATATTCAGGACCTATTGTAAAAGTTTTACTGCAACTTTATTTTAATCCTGTGTAATGAAATGTTCAGACTGATTGTCAGTATATTTTGAAGACTTTGAATAGTATGGGCGCAGCGAATGGTATTCTTAGAGATCGGTTTTGGTTTTAAAAAGTTTTGACCTCTTTTGCCGACTTAAACATGACTAAAGACGGAGATTCCCATGATTCTGCGACTCTTCATGTACTGCATGAACTCGCGTAAATGACTCGGCATTTTCAACCTCATTAGTCAACATGACAAGCTGTAATTTTATAAAGGTGCGACGAATACTAAAGTTTGGTAAGTTGGCACAGGCATTAGCAGTCATACTCGTTCAACGTGTTTCAAACACGGTTTGATCTCTTGTGCTTGAGCACCGGGTTAAGATGGCCCTGCACAATTTTTTTAAAACGGTTAACCGTTTTTGAGTTGTTCCATTCATGGAGACATTATACCAAAGAGGTAACAGTTATTAAACCCAAACTTGGCAAGAGAAAAATGCCTTAACAGAAGTGAAGGTTGTTTGGGTTTTCGCGAAGGTTTCGATTGTTTCCATGGTAACACAAAAAGTGCAAAACAACAGTTAAGGTGGCTTGAAGCAGTCAGTTTCAATACCGCTGAACTTAATGAAAGGCTTACTCATTTATAGAGGTAGATTACTCCTACTTGTTGATAGCTGGTGTTACATAAACCTTTAACCTTATCAACTCTTGCTCTTACACAGAAACTTGTGTTACCATGGCAACTTGACAAGGCCACCTTATATTTAGCATTAGATATTTTAAAAAAAATTAAGGTGGCGACAAAACTTCTTAACAGATTTTTTTTTTAAATTTCCTTAAATGTTCGCTTTGATATACAAACAGTTTGATGAAATAAAAAAGAAAGTTCACCGACTAATAAAACGCAATCAGATGTTGAAAATAGGGTGAGTTTGAGGCCCTGATAAATTACGATGGAAACAGATTTTCAGGTGGTAGTACAAGGATTTTTGAGTTAAAACATTGTTGTAACACCAGTTAACAAAAACTAGTGCGAATCCATCAAGATGTTTGAGAAAGCCTTTCGGAAGGTTCAGTAGCACAGCAAAATGGAAAACAGGTGGGAGCCACCTTAAATCAGCATCACTTTTTCAGCATGCTTCTGTTCAAAATATAATTGTGATGTATACTTGAAATAAAACTTGAAAACTTGAATTTGAAATTTAGTAAAACATAACAATAGTTTGCTAATCGGATGGAACAAACTGGCTCAGTATAGTAAAACATCCACTTTTCGTGTGTGCATGGTGTTCTTGGTTTTGCCTAAAGTGTGAGGAAAGAGAATTGACCGTAAAATTGACCCTTCAATTGCAGGTTACATTTTCACTGTCGAGAAATGTAAAACTTCTTTTCGAAGAATGGAAAGTGATTTCAGCAACTGGTAAGGTCTTTCCACGCCAAAGTTGTGTTCTTTCTTGCATTTCCTTGATCTTTCTTCTCCTTGTCCTTGTTTTAAGATCTTTACTTTATCTTTGGCCATCCTTGCACTTTTGTTCTCGTCTTTTTCTCCTGTCTTTGTCGTCGTCCCTGTCTCAACATGGCCCTTCTCCGTGATCCAGCTTGTTTCCTAGACATTTTTCTTCCCACTGTCCATGGCCTTCTCCTTGATGTATCTTTGTGGTTCAAGTTTTAAATTCAATTTTATTTCCAATCTCAATTTTAATTCTGATTCCAATTGCAATTCCAATTCTAATTCCGATTCAGTTCCAATCCGTTTCTAATTCTGATTTTAATTCCAATTCCAATTCCAATTCAATTTCTAATTGAAATTCCAACTCCATTCACATTCAATTTCCAATGCAAATCCCAGCTTTAATTCCAGTTCCAACTCCAACTCCAGCTCCAACTCCATTCCAATTCCAATTCCAATTCCAATTCCAACTTCCAACGCCAACATCAATCCAAATGCAAACTTCAAAGTCAAATTCGAATTCAATTGCAATTGCTATAACTGTAATAAAAAATAATGACGTATTCCATTAGTTTTAAATTGTAGTTCAACTCCCAAAATTTAAGTCGAATTTTCGTTTGCTTTGCCCTTCCCTGGCTCATATTCTTTGTCATTGTCATTGCCTATGAGATCATCGTTACCATTGCAAGCGTTATTCTCCTTGTCAATGTATTTGTCGTTGTCGTTGTCTTTTCCGTTGTCACTGCTGCTGTCAATTCCCGTTACGATGTGCTTGATATCGTTCTTGCTTTCATTGTCGACAGATTGTTCACTTTCTCTCGTTATGCTACTGCATGTCAAAAGTTTGCAAAAGATACCTTTTTGGGACACACCGTTTTGTTAAAAGACAACTTCACCTGATCAATTTGGTCTCCATGTTACTTGTTTTAAGGCACAGATAATGATTAATGAAAAATTTTGTCTCATATATACGGCCACAACTGCGCAAAAACCTCAACAAGCAATAATAAGACAATTTACAATCTAAAATTTTTAAACTCTATTTTTTCTATCGGCAGATCTCATTGGAACTCTAATATTTCTATTGGGATTTTCACTGTTAAGTGAGATGCTGAGCTCATATACAAACTACTTGAAGTCGAGAGTAAAACAGAAATGGGATACACTGCAAATTGGTGCAAGTACTAAGAAATATTCTGCAGGAAGCATGTAAGTATTCTTAATTCTGGCAGCCATTTTGAGACCTTTTTGCGAATGCAGGGTTTTCTGGGTTGGTGACAGTGATCAATTCAGTCAGGAGTGCCCAGCAAGCAACGGTCGATACAGGCAGACTTGGATTAGCTAATATAGTTTCCTTAGCAACAAACAAGTTTTAATTAAGAAGTGTTGCTATAGAAACAGTTGTTTCACAACATGTCCACCACCCTGGTCGCAATCTTCGCAAAACTGTAGCAAATTTGATAAGTTTCCACGTGCCTTGGTTTTCACAATTCTGTCATTTTGCGCCCTTTTTAAGGTCCGCAGATATACTAGATAAAATTTTCCGATGTTATTTTTAGATTTGTTACATTTTAAACTTAGTCCAGTGCCATACAAATATTTACTTGGATTTTAGGTTGGAGGTTTGTAAAAATGTAAACTTCCTCTTTTTTACGTAATATGTTATGGTAAAGCAGTTTTGTTTTTAGATTGAGAGCCTCTTTTTTATCAGCTATGTTACTGTCAAGTGGTAACACTCTTCAACTAATCCCATTGTATTTTGTTTTACTGTAGCATGCGTGCGCATGTGATGTCCACGTGTTCGTTCCTGCTGGACCGCACCACCGCGAGCCTTCTTATGCTGTTGGTCATGTCTTGCAACACTTGGATATTCCTAACTGTCATTGTTGGCTCTGGCCTCGGATTCTTCCTTTGCGATCCTTTGTTGACACTTTTCTTGCAAAGAACTCGAGCTGTTGTCACGAAAGAGACACACAGTGACGTTTGACAATTCAAATATCCGAGATGTAGAACGGAGATAAATTTATGAAATCAATAACTCACGCCTGTCCTAGCTCGGTCCTAGGAGTCTGGCTGGCTCGAACGATCTGGGTCGGAGTACTCTATACTAAAAAGGGTAGAAATAGCGGGAATTATGTTTATCATTTAAAAAACTTTTGGGCTTCAATGTTAAATTATTATAAAAACATGTTGGCCAGGAACGACCATTGAGAGTAGCGGGTATTTCTGCTGTTCTTAGTGATTGGTGGACTGTTTTTACAACAACGGAGAGTTTTACTGAATACCACGTATACGTGAAACGACAAACGGCAGGAGCGATGTCAAGACTAAACATTTTGTCGGGTCTAGACTAAATAGCAGTCCATCTTTTCTCTGACATTGGTCTAACCCGTCGGTCTAAATGTAAGACATTATGGCTAATTAATACCCATTTCGCCAAGGAGAATACGGTGCTACAAGGGATAACAGTTCTAATTCCAGGCATTCCTATCACAGATTACGACCAAAGGGATGCTACCCTGGGTATAGTGTTACCAGAAGGTAGCTTTTGTGTAAAAATACTAGGGCGTACTGAAGGCAACAGTGTGTTTCTTCAGTGTGGCCCGAGCCAGGAATAACGAGAGGGCGAAGGGGAAAAGGGGGAGGGGGGTCCCATACCGGCCATGACCTGATGACTGGAATGTTCGTAAAGCCGAAAGACCTATAAAGGTACTAGTTGGAGTGTGCTTTGAATCTGATAATAGAAAAGGACGAAAATATGACACCTATTTCCGCTTCTGTTTTGATGTGATACATCTCTAAAAAATAGCCTTTCGGAATACAAACACTCACTTGTCAGTCTCTAACACTTGAAGAAGTACCGCAAACTCATCTACAGCCTCTATAAAGGTTACAACGACCACCTCCTTGCCTGGGAGGAAGATAAGGGGGTCCCCGAGGACATAACCTTTGACACCAAGGGACGTTGCATCAGTCTTTATTTGTTTTACTTTCACCGGCACGCCTGAAAACGCCCACCATTCTTATGTTTATATCAAACTTTATATGGCACTATATAGAGTATTTATGATTCGGTTTTTAGATGAAACCGAGTTAAGATGCAGTAAATGTAAAACTTTCCACTGAATCTCATTTTCATAAAACGTGGCTGCGGCAACGATGAAGCAAACATGAAAGCCTTGACAAACACTGAAAATAAACATGTTCTCGGAAGTTTCAATTTAATCTCGACAGGATGTTAGTTATACTGACGTCATAATCTGTCACAGTCCCTGTTGCGAGACTGTAGAGAAAATAATGGCGGACAGTACTGTCAACGTTGAAACTGCATCGTCTTACACACTACAATATACTAAGCAGCATCATTACCTCAATATTTCATAACAATTCGTGTTCGACTTTGGATATCGACAAGGGACGTCATTTATTAAGGTAAGGTGTTGTTATTTAATGATTCAAAGCTAAAAATAGAAACCAAAACCTAATACTCATTTCTACTATAGAACTGTTTCGTAGGACGTGAACTCATTCTGAGATATGTCGTTGTACAAACGGGCCAATTGTCTCGGTTAGCTTTTCAAAGTTAATATTTACGGTTGTAATAGATACTAACACTGCAGCTAGATCGATGATACTGGCAAGGAATGAAGAAATCTCAAACAATCGGTGCTAAAATATGAACTTGGAAGAACTATGGACACTGGACGATGGACAGTGGACCTAGAGGAAATATTTTGATCGACAAAAAACCAACTTTTGCGTCACTTTTTTCCAGCAGTGCTGTGCCAGATAATTTGTGTTCAGTTGTGAAAATCATAGGCCCATGGAAGCAAAACTATTGACATTAAAAAATTATCGGCACATCTTTGTCACGTCATACGAACAGGCAACCTGACAAACCTTAGGGCGTAATTGTGCTGTTCAGCTGTGGCATATATTTTAAAAAGCGTTACAAGTGACGACTGATTGACATCTGATCAGGATTGACGTATGATAACGGTTGACCTATTCTTAATCACCCTTTAGATATACTTACAATATACATATACCGATATGAATACTATAACTAGCTCTTGGCAAGTTATTTAAAGTTTCTACAGATTCAAATTCTTTCCAACCTATTTATAGATACTTCATATTGATGTGTACTCATGTTTGACGTGTGATAATGACTTACGTATGGAAGCGACCGCCAAAAACATGCAATTAAATTCAAGGTCTTCTTGAATGTTGTTGCTGCGCATCGCAGCCTTGCGATATTTCAATTCAGCCTGGATTTTTAAATTGTTTCCACACTTACAGTATACATTTACTGCATAACGGTTTGGTTGAAAAAGGCAAATGTCTTAGATTGTCGAAGAGAGAGCAGTACTCTTTTCTATTTGACATTGATCAATTTCCTCGATTTCAAAATAAAAACATAGAAGCTTCCGATTTGTATTTATTAATACGATATTTTTCAGATACACAATCTTACAGATAGACATATAAATGTTTTCACCCTTAACACAAGCAATGACAGAGGGATAAACGCGAAGCATTTTCGTGTAAATACGTTTTCAGACAAACTAATTTTCAAAATTTCCCGAGGGAGCATGTCCCCGGAACCCCCTAGAAAGCTCGTAC
>JAOBYF010099892.1:0-11638 GCA_025403605.1 Parazoanthus darwini | reverse complement strand
AAAATCTACTTCCCTAGCAAAACTCTCTTCGTCAGAGATATTTGCCCTGGTGTATTCGCTGATATTTGCCCTGCGAAAGATATCACGTGATCGAATCTAACCAATAGTAACGCGCGATTTGGTCGCAAAAATTATTGTTGAATTATAATTAACTTTATGTGGTAAGAAAACAACTTGAAGAGATATATCATCACTAAGTACTTTAAAACTATAGGCCATACCCTGGTGAAATCTCACTTCACTAGTTCACTGTCAGTAGTCTCTTTATAGCGCGTTCGATTTACCGTGTTCACCAATAGGAATACATTGAATAACAACTTTGATTCACTAAATAATCCCAATTCTTATTTGCGAGAATTCATTGTTATGGAAACAGAGGAAAATAGCTAAACTATTTCTAATGTATGCATCAATAGAGGAAGACTAGACCATTGCTTAAGTATGAATAGAGGTAGAAACAGCTGGACTAATGTTGATATACGAACAGGAGACTATTACTGGAGAACAAAGAGAGGAACATGTAACTAAAGTATCAGTGATGTATGAACAAAGGAAGAACTTATCAGACTTTTGCTTATGTACGAACAGAGGGAGATATAACTAAAGTTTTTTTTTATAAACTTAATATACACGTCACTCTTACTTCTGCATGTGTTGTCTTCAAGTTTCTTCCAGCCTTTTGGGCATTTCGTGAGACATTCACCATTGACATTATTCTTCACATGCCGGCATGCATTGCAGTTGATTGCCAAAGGCTTGTCGCCTGCAGTTGCTCGACACCCTGTAGTAAATTAAAATGAATACTGTAACTCAATGCAAAGGCTTTTTTTCTACGGATTGTAATTGTTTTACTATTTGTCTGTGATACAAATATCACCCACTTAAACTTCAAAGTTTCTGTCTTGGTTTATTTTTACAGTTGTATTCGGTTGCATCCCAGCATGTGAGAGTTGTTTTCTCTGATGATGATCAAGTTTATCGAAGCATGTAGACACTTTAAGTTATATGGCATTGATTTTTTTAAAGTTACAACAAGGCTAACGTCCAGAAACTTGCTTTTATAGTTAGAGGGACAGTGACAATTTCACAACGTCTTTAGAGTTCTTTGCTGCTGCTGGAGTAACAAAAAATGAGTCGTTGTCATTTCTTGGGAAGTTTTATTCCGTTTTTTCACCCAATCGCATAACCTAGTAACTCAGTTCACGCCTATAGAAACTGACTTAAAACAAAATTTCAGACTAAAACATGGTTTTGTTTTAGTACCAATTAGTGTTTATATGTTTTCCAGATAAAAGACAAATGTAATCTACAGAAATTCAATAATCAAGAAAATCGCTTAACGATGTAACGAGTTTGTTAGGTTTTTTCTGTTTAAATGAGATTTTGGGCAAATGTAATCATAATTAAACTCTAAATCAATCGTTTGATAGTGTACAAAAATATACAATAAAGAGTTGTTATATTTTAAAACTTAAAGTACCTTGGGTTGGATCGCACAAATCGTGGCAACGTTGTACACACATGTTTGTTTGATTGTCCAGCATAGTGTCTCCCCTGCAGTTGGCCTTGGTCAGGTGACGGGAGATGATGTGTGCGTCGACTACCTCCAAAGTCTGCTCTCCGTTCCCAAACGAATAGAATCTGACATACAATGGATTATCTCTGTCAATCATTGTCAGATAGACGTCGCCTTTCTCAGTCGTCCCTTTACTTTTCCCGTACTCAATCACGGTGCTTTGCGTGGTTTCTTTTAGGCAAACAAAGTAGGACTGATAGAGAATGTCGGCGCCCAAGCCAACTGCACTAACATCAACGGTGGAAACCATGAGCTTTTGGGACTAAAACATGCAAAATATAAGAGATGACGGGAATTTCAAAACTGCAACAGGAAAAGAACATTGTGTTCAAATTGAAGGCTTCTTTTTTGTTATTTTCTTGTAACATGTTGTTTTGTTGCTTTTTTTTGGTTTTGCCCTTACTGTTTGCTTGACAGTATCCACAACTGGCTTATTAGCTTATTAAACACATTATACAAATATACTGAAGACAACACCAAGACATAAAAGCTTGAGTCAGCACAGAACAATCCAGTCTCTTAGCACAGTGCAGTACAGTATAGTACGGTACGGTACGGTACAACAACACAATGCAAAACGCACACACACACACACACACACACACACACACACACACACACAACACAACACAACACAACACAACACAACACAACACAACACAACACAACACAACACAACACAACACAACACAACACAGCACAGCACAACAAAGCAAACCAAGCTGCAGAACACCACACCACAGCATAGTACAGCACAGCACAGCACAATACAACACAACACAACACAGCACACCAAGCTACAGAACACCAAACTACAGCAAAGTACAGCAAAACACAACACAACACAACACAGCACAATACAACACATCACAGCACACCACAGCACATCACATCACAGCATATCGCATCACATCGCATCACATCAAATCACAGCACAACACAACACAGCACAGCACAGCACAGCACAACACAGCATATAACATCATATATATACAATCACAGCACACCACAGCACAACACAACACAGCACAGCACAGCACAGCATAACACAACACAACACATCGCAATGCAATGCAATTCTAAACCGAGTCAATTTCCCTTGAGCGTGAAAACGTCGAAGCAAATTAAGTGTCAAAGCAGATGACAGTGTCATGTCTCGTGTTTGTGATTGGCTGAGAAGCAAATTATCAAGCTCAAGTGAAACTGACTCTATTACAGATCAGAAAAGTGTTCCGTATTGGAGAGATGTCTAATTTCAGTGAGCGGCTTCAGTTGACGGAAAATGTTTAATGTGCGACCTAGAAAGGTTCCTTAATAAAGCAAACGATTCAAGCAGGAAGTCGCTAAAGCATAGTTTGACTTTCATCGAATTGTACTACATTTATGCGCTTTGTTTCGTAAACGCAAAACTTGATTGCAAGAAAGCGTTGCACTGACCGAACTTTTTTTGCTGGAAAAGAAGAAATAAGGAGATACGAAGTTTCTGTGGCTTGAGTGGCAATATATCCAATATTTGTAAAAAAGATAAACCATGCACAAAATCAGTAATTTTCCCCGGCAAAGGTTGGTGTACAACATCTCCAAAACTGCTCGACACATACGCCAAGGTGGTGTAAAGGTCATCAAGGGTAAGGATATTTGCTACAATAATCTTTCCGAAGTGGCTGCGAGTTGTTAGCTGTGCCGTTGAGTCTGAAAAAGACAAAGGGCTTACACGTGGCTTGCAGCTCGCTTTCGGGAATAAACACTCCGTATCTAAAAGAACGAAATCATTTATTCTACCGGAAATAATTTTCTTTTGCCAAAGCTACAAAAAACTCACCTTAAATATTCCCACACCGTATGGAGAAATTTGAACGTAGTACCACGTGTCTTTGTTGTTCGGAACTGCGGCAAATATGACGAACACAGTTCCTTTAGAAGACGCGGTGAAGTGAAGACACTTTCCTTCTCGATTACTTGGATCAAATCTCAAAACGTTGGACCATTTCACATTACACGGTAAGTAACCAACCACGGTCTTCAATTGGAAGACGTGGTCTGACGGCCATTCAAGATGTGCTACCAGCAAGCCAATCATGTCTGTGTTCAATTCCTTGAATGCCTTTTTGGATGCCATTAAGTCGTCTTTCTCAAGCGTAAGAAAGCCAGTATCTTCACTGTACGTCAAAATTAGCCCAAGTATGCAAATCTTGTGATCGCTTGAGTTGCCAGTCTTACAGCCTGAAATTAAATCTATCTGATCTCTGCCTTTACCAACAAAAAACTTGCCCTTGTACTTTTTCACGTATTTTTCCATATTCGGATATATCTTCACTGGGCCATTAAAAAATCCAGATAGTTCTTTTCTTAGGTTGAAAATCACAAGGAACTGCGATTCACTCTCGGCAATTGATTTCCAACTGGGCTTGCCAGATTGTTTTTGGAACTTGTAGTTTTCAGTTTGGCATCCAGGCTTTCCGGCAGGAAGTGATATGTCAGAGGAGGAAATAGGACCCTGGATGATATAAGAAAAGAGCCTGTTTAGTTGGTAGCACACTCCAATGTACAACAGTGTTGGGGTCCAATCGACCAGAATCCAGGAACTTTTTGCACATAACTTCTACTGAAGTGAAGTATTTGAGAAACAGTTATACCAGTTCTGCTAGACAAGTTAGTTAAAGAACTTAAGCATCGGTATCATTCAGAACATTGCGTTCACTTGATATGGCCTACGAGAGAGTCATTCTAAATTTTTTGGCAAACGAAGCAAAGCAACACACAAACAAAGCTCTTAATAACATGGCTGAATGATTTTCTCTTTTTTCAACGTTTGAGTGCACTTTCCTTACTGAAATTATATCGACGCTAGCGAAAGCAACCAGTTCCACATAACTTAAAGAATGAAACGTTTGCACGAGATTTAACTTCGTAAGAATATACAATTTTGTGTTGTAAAACTGTTTTTTTTTATCGCTTACAGCAGTCTTAAAGTGTGGGTCAAACAAGCACAACAGTCGATGAGAGTGGGACGGAGTTGATGATAGCACACATAATACACTTTTCCCCTACGTTTGGCCGGCTGAACTACTAATCCGATAGAATGATATGAATGTGATAAGACAAAGTGCTCTACAAATATCCCAAGTAATACCTTTCTGAGCGAAAACTCTAGAAAGGAAATGGCCCACCCGGAGAAAGAGAAAAAATCTTTGACCCCGGCGGGAATCGAACCCACTTCCAGATTACCGTTGCTCTACCAACTGAGCTACAAGGCCAGATGGGAGCTGGTTGTGGGTAACTAAGATGGTAATGAAGCGGCAAATGAACACGTAAGTGAGGGGGAAACTAGTAAGGTTTGGCCGCTGAGCACTAACAAACAGATAGAAAGATATGAATGTGATAATATAAAGTTCTCTCTAAATATCCCAAGTAATACCTTCTGAGCGAAAGCCCTAAAAAAGGAAATGGGCCCACACGGAGAAAGAGAAAAAATCTCTGACCCCGGCGGGAATCGAACCCACGACCTCCGGAACAGATCACCGTTGCTCTACCAACTGAGCTACAAGGCCAGATTGGAACTAGTCGTGGGCAGTTAAGATGGTAATTAAGATGGTAATGAAGAGCTCTCGTATGACTAATTCCACTCGGGTATGACCCGCGTTCTCAACTGAGAATTATTGGGTACTACCCATTCAGATAATATTAGACGGGTGAGTCAGTATGCACACAAAACCTTACCATCGAGCTCTGTATATTTGGGTGTTGGTTGTGATGTCATAATAGTGCTAAGTTGTGGATGCGTTCTCCTCAGCGCGGCACGTCGACCTTGGGAAAGCAGCCTCTCAAGTGCAAAGTGATGCACCACAAGGTTTTGGCCCACCAGGTGGCAGCGCTAAGCATTCTAGGTTGGCTCGGCGACATTACTGAAAAGTCAGGTCAGTTTGATCACATTTTTTTATTTATTTATTATTGTTTGCGCTTAATTTACATGATCAGTGAATACTTTCTCTCTACCTTCTAAAAACTGTTGATTAGTTTGCCCCATTTCCTTTTGAACCATTCCTCATCGCGAGAGGTATTGTAGGCAATATGTTTTTCTGTGTTGGTTTTGTCATTATGTAGTGCAATAAAATCCGAAAAATTAGTGAAGTGTTTTCGATGAAGTTACGATAAATATGAAATTTGGCTATTGAGATAATGTGGTTCAAAGTGACTTCTATTGTTTTATTTCGAAGAACGCCACATTATCACCCACTTTAATTTCCAGATATACAATGTTGACACTCTCCAAAATTGTTTTTTGTTTTCTATCGACTAAGAAATACCTTGACGTCTTTCTCATCAAAGGTCACTGAAGTAGACTGTATAGAGCACAACTTGGTTTAATTTTGTTAATGTTCCTTTCGTGTCTTTTTAAATAATTGAAAATAGTAACAAAGCTTTAAGTAAAAGGTCAGAAAACCCACTCACAATATTTATTTATGAAAAATTTGGAACCGTTTGAAAGAACAAGTCTTCTCAATAACGTTGAGACATAATGGATTGTGTTGATGGAGTTTTTAAAAATCATTCGATTTTAACTATTCATTATCGTCCCAACATTTCTTTTGGGAAAAGTGTTGGGTTACGTTGAAGCCGTGTGAACGCTCGACCTAACATTTGTGCAAGTCAAACATGCACACTTCATGTCGACAAAGGAGAGAAGATGGCCTGGCATGGTTCTAAAATTTATCACCCTATTCTTAATTGTTCCCAAACTTCTCGTTACAAATTTTTACAAAAATGTTGGCACTATGGTGAGCAATGCTCGTCCAACACAACACAAGACAACATCCTCCCGGCGTGGCCCACACGTGCCACCGTAGGAGCTTTTCTTTTTTGCCGTAAGTTTTTCTTTTTTGCCGTGAGCTTTTCTTTTTGTCGTGAGCGTTTATTTTTTTGCCGTGGCACTTGTGGGCCACCGTAAAACCTCCCAGCGTGGCCCAAGAAGTTTGGGTGAACGATAGATCAATATAATTTTGTGAATATTCATGGTGTCATCGCGCATACAAAGTGCCAGCTTCCCATTAGACGGAAAGCTCGGAACTAATGGTGAATTTGCAAATAATATGTGAGATATCGATGCACCACATGTACATCTAAAACTACGGTGATTCGAGCAACAAAAACGTGCAATTCGTCTCGTACCATTACTGCAAAACGAGTTGAACAGCGATGTTGCGCATTTTTTATCCCCAGCACAAAAACTGCTTCGCAAGTTGTAAACGTCAGTTGCAGAAAGTAGAAATTATCCGTTCTACTTTTTGCATCAAAACCTCCAAATGCTGCGCGTTTTACCACTCCAAAGCAGACTTGTTTTGCAACAAATTTACTTTCCGGCGCTCCTGGTTGGTTGAGAGTGCCGGTTACATCAAAGGAGCTCAAAGGTGATTCAGGGTGCAAAAAGAAACAAAATGGCGGAGGGAGAAACTGAGCAAGAGATTTCCCTTTCTGTCAACGTGTTTTGCAGCATTGTTGCAAGACGAGTTGCACGTTTTTGTATTGTAGCTTAACAGTTGATCTAGGACCAGTTGTTTCCAGTGTACACCAAATGTTTCTTGACACATATTGGTTGGTCATCATAGATCAAATCAAGATACTGAAATAGTGCTGGTTTAATCCAATAGACGGCTTGCGGAGGTTGCTGTGCAACATAGTTGTGGAGCCACGTCCATTGCAAGGTGGCAAGACCCTACTTGATGAGGTTCTGCTGGCAGATGCCACGCTATGGAAATGTAAGAAAATAATACGTGCACATTTCAGTCCCTTCACTTGTACCGTTAAACATCTCAGGGGAGCGAGGATGGCCGAGTGGTTAGTGCTCGTGACTCCCACCTCTGTGGACCCGGGCTTCGCATGCTGGCTGAGATTTATCGATCCCAATCTGACACCGAGGGTTTTTCTCCGGGTTCTCTGGTTTTCTTCCCTCAAGAAAAACGAATTTCACGCCAGTATCTGTGCCGTCTAGCGATTAATCATAAGCCACTAGCTTGGAAGAATGGGCAACCACTCCCTGCGCAACGACGTAAAATAGAAACAAATATTAAAAACAAAAGTTTATCTCCTGTGGGCTTATGAAGAACGTAGATTTATCTTTAATATCATGGACAAATGACATGGCTTCAGCTCATTTATCATTTTCGATTTGTCTTAAGAAAAACCAGCCATATCGAACACACATTTCAGTTATCTGTGTGGTCGTCTTATTTGTTTCAAACAAATAACAGTTCTTGTTCAAAGAAAAATATGACATTTTCATGATGGCATCACTTTCTACGACTACCAGAATGCTTTGCGCACTTTCTTTTTTAAATGTAAATGGTGCCAGTTGTTCTACTGTCATAAAGAGGGAATACAAGAGAAAATTCAAAAAGTATAAAGCTTTTTGGTAGTTATTTTAAAATAACACTTTCATACAATTTGTTGTAATGTGAAAAGTCTGCCTTTAGAATCTTGTGATTATTTGCATTGGTTTCGTTGGAAGGTTTCGTGCTTATTTATATTGCTACGTATTTTATTTAGTATTTTAAAATTTTATCAAGACACGAAAACTGTGATTTTTATGATATCGTACCTATTTGCAATCCTAGTTCAGGTTATTAACTTGTTCCCGTTTGTCATTCTTTGTAGTTGCTAGAGCGCACACCCACAGGCTGTTCATGAATACGTAAGTAAACAGACTGCATGGGCTCATTCAGTTGTCATTGTCGAATATGTGTGTTAATTTTTTTTCAATGTCTCGTTAACACTCAGTGTTATTAAATAAAATGTCCTTAATTGCGTTAATATACGCAGTTTCAAAGCGCTCTACAGAATCTGAGTGTCAGTGGGCTGCAATTACAGTGTTGATGCAGGCTAAAACATCGGGATTACCCTACTCTTTTTAAGAAGTGTCTGAGTGCTTTTAAGTCTTTCAATAGAACACCAAGAAACTAGAACAACGACGTCCCTATCCATGGACGGTGTAAAGGACTGAAGAAGGTCGCCCAAAGTTTAACTCTCGACCAGGCCGAGAATCGAAGTTGGCAGTCAGAGATCTTAACAACTACGCAAGCCTTACGCACGGAGTTATTGCCCTGTTAAAACATCGTGTCATTTTCGCTTCATAGTTGTCTTCAGGTTCATTGTCAAATGTCATTGCTGTTTCTCGCCGACATGTTTTCCTACAGACTAGCAAGTTAAGTCGTTGTTACTACAATATTCAGCATCACTGCAGCTTTAACATTCAGTGCCACTATCTTGTAAACCGTCACTATCGTTGTCAATTCCATGCTTACTTTGTAGCTGTCGTTATTCACAATCATTGTAGACTGCCATTCCTGTTGCCACTTTGTCAGTTCGTTCACATGTTTCCCTGCAAGTTCTTTATTTGTCAAAATCATTGTCTCATTCAGTACAATGTTGAATTAACAAACAGTGTTTTGTCAATGGGAAATTCATTTTGAACAATATCGTTCAGGTGACAACGAATGTATCGCTTTCAATGTCCTTTTAACATTCAGTATCGTTACCAATATAACTCATGCAACTTGTTTCTGTCGGATCCACCGTAGTTGCCCTTGCCACTTGATGTAATCATTAATACATTCATTGTAAGTGACATTGTCGCATTGGTCGCCACTGTCAGTTATTTCTGTTGTTGTTCTACTCATTATAAAGAGCTTAGTTCACGTCAAGCAGCGAGAATGATTGTACGTTTGTTGCCAGAAATGACAACGTATGTTGTTTACTGAAACTGTTAAGATTTCTTCTCTGTTTTATCCCAAACACGCTGCTGTTTGCAGTATGTTGCTAGATCATCTTGGAAAGAAATGGTTTGCTTGTCACTTTACGAGGGTAGGTATATGTTAAGCCACTTTCAGGGTCAGGCGCAGAGCAAATTAAGGGTTTTTCTGGTAGCCGAACGCCAGTTTACATTATTCTGTCACATTTCGAAGTTTTATCGTTTATCCTCTTTTACAATGGAACCCCTGCATGTACGTTGTTCTTTGTATGACTGTGAAAGTGGCACACTTGTGAATAACGCCTTTCAGAGATATGGTTTACACTCACAAACCCGATTGTTTCGACTAAGAGTATTGTAGACCTGTTAATCAACCAATCGATCAAATGTTTCTTTTAATTAATAACTAAACAAATAAGTAATAAAATAAAATAAAATATTTATTAATTATATATGTTATATTTATTACCTATTAGTTAAATTTTTGTATAGTTATTTCTTTCTTTATTTACTTGTTAAATAAATAAATAACTTATAATGACAGCTCCCCGCAAGGGGCTTTTGAGTGCCATGAAACACAACAAATTATAAGGGTTAAAAAACCCCCCACTGTCAGGAAGGCTGGCCAGAAGGCTATATGCACAAGCGTGACCGGCGGGCAGAGGACTCGAACTCGGGACCTCCGGGTTACAAGTAAGCGCTATAAACCGTTCGGTCACGCTGCCTTTCCCAATTCTATTATATTTTATGAGGGTAACACTTGACAATAAAATTGATGAATTGATGACGCTACATTTAAAGTTAAAACTATTTCGCAATGGTAGATAATACATAAGACAAAGAGACTTACCTGTACATTTCCAAAATAAAAAAATCCTACTATAGTTTATTATTTATTAACCACATTTATGTACGCTATACCACTGACGTGTTAAACTGACTCGAGTGCTGTTGTCTCACCCTTTACAGTACTAACATTAATTGAAATGCTTAAATTCGTCTTTACGTCTTGCAGAACTACCGGCAGATTCAGAAAGACTTCATTGGTGATGATCACGAGCATTCTATCTCTGTGAGTAACTTTACCTGATTATCTACCTTAGTTATATTACTATATGTACAACACATTGGTCATTAGAGTTCTCACTACTTCTGAAAACCAAGGTTCCTTGGGACTCCCAGTCTCCTAAAAAGGAGGATCCTGTGTGGTCCCCAAACTACCAAACTACTGCGGGGTTTTGACCTTTCCTCCTTCTCAGTTTCTTGTTGTTTTGTCTTATTTTCTGTCTTTCTTCGGTTTTGCCCCACTGCACATCAACAATTCATTTGTGGTTCTCTTTTGCATTGTCAAAAGGTCGTAACCTTAAAAAATAATATATTCGAAGACGAAACGAAGATGATTACCACGGGAAAAAGAAAACCAGACAGAGGTCGCAGTGGAGTGTGGGTCTGACCTAGTCTTACATTTTGCTTTACCGCGTGCATGCCCAAGTCGTCTTTTTTGATATTTCTCCGCGAATTTTTTGTGCGCCCCAAAGGACGCAAGAGGGTCCTTTCCTTTTTTTCATGCGTCAAATATGAGTCGCTGCGCGTTAACGGGAACCCTGACTGACAATCGTCTTAAATTTAGTGTATGTTTATATTATTGCAGCTAAGTCTAGATTCTGCTGAAGAACAGTATTTTTTCGATATAAAATGTCTTGTTTCTAGTTACTGTTAGGGCAAGGTGGAACTGAATATTGTTACTAACTAAGGAATACTTACTGGATGCACAGATTGTTGGGGTAAATAACGTGCGTTACATGTGCCGTTCTGTGTGCGAGGTTGGCTGAACGTGGTTAGACTCGGGGCATTATCTGGAGACTTGAGTTTAAATTCAAGGCTCGAATCAGTATATAGTGATATCTGTCTGACAGAGCTTAACAGTGATATGTTGTCGGTTTCATCTGACCTTTTCTTGTGCGATAATTGGAAGTACTTCCCAGTAACTAAATGATTTTTAAGTTCTACTATTGCTAACAAACGGTAAATGTACGTCAAAAGAGGAAGTTTTAATGGAAGATATGGTAATCGTATTACAATCGAGATGATTTCTAAACACTAAATTTATATTAATCAGTGATTAGGATGAAAAAACGCACCCGAAAACTTGAAGATTTTACCCTGGTTGACCAGCATGAGTAATTTTGTTTTTTTCTTCAGGTTACGTCACTTGCCGTTCAGATTTTTACTGTTCCGACGGTGGTAAGTGTGCCTGCATACTATGAATAATAATAATAATAATAATAATAATAATAATAATAATAATAATAATAATA
>JAOBYF010099781.1:0-11639 GCA_025403605.1 Parazoanthus darwini | reverse complement strand
CATCTTTAATTTGTACACTCCTTTTGAAGTTTGTTGAGTTTCACAACCAGTTAGTTCTGACAGATTTGGTAACACATACGAGACAAAATGTTCGCTTGTTTGTTTCTGTTTCTCAAAAAATCCGGAGCAGTCAGAGCAGCATAGAGATCTCAATGTTATGACAGAAGACATCTTTGACAACAAGTCCGTTCAAATGCCTTAAAAGTGCTTCAAGTCGTTTTTAGTGTTAAATTGCTATAAGGCGAACGCGTGAAATACTACAAATGACTATAAACTCTTCAAGAAATAATCCTCGGCTGATTTATCAAGTTGCACCCAAAATGTTCTTTGAACATAGCTTAAGTCTGCTGCACAGCAGAAAGACGGTGCTTTGGTCTTGCAAGTCAACAGACTGGAATTTTGTGTTCGCACCGTTCTCTTGAAATATGACGTATTACATTGTAGTGCCAGGCTCCGCGCTTGTCCAATACCGTCTAAAGTCACCCGACCTTAGGTTCAAGATGACGGACATCTCAAAACTGATCCTCATTCTTAAAAAAATAAAAATAATTAAAAGTGGGACCTCGAACACCGGAGCCACCTGCATGCACTTCGCCGCCAACAACCAAAATGTTATTGAGCTGTGTCCCTTTTCTATGAATCAGAAATAACCCTAGCCTTAACTCTAACCCTCACTAACCACAGATAACTATAAATAGCCATAAATGACACTAAAAGGAAAATTTAATGAGTCTAAAGTCGTGTGAGTTCAGCAAATTCCCTGGTACTGGAACCGTAATGGCGTCACATGTCAAGAAGGCGGCACCGAGAAATTTCAAACCCTAAAAATCGCCTTCAGAAAACCCCGATGACCAAAGCATATTTTCTTCTCAGTTACGTTCAAATAGGTGCAACTTAATGAATCAGCAAAGGAATCCTTTCATGTTTTTCAAACTTGATTGGTATGCGGGTACCGCTGGGTGAAAGAATTAACGCGACGAGTAAAGCCTTCAGTTAGACAGCCTTTGTTTTTTTTTATAAAAAACAAATCTAGCATTTGATGGTACGGTTCCGCGGATAAATATAGTTCATCATCATCATCATCATCATCATCATCATCAACATTCAATGGTACAGTATTTCCACTCTATATGATATCATTTCGACTGATATCAAATTAAAGGTTATCAAGTAGTACTCACAAACAATGTGGGTATGGTGATAACTAATCTGTCAATAATTTTGTTTATAAGTCGGGATTTTGAATCTTTCATTTAGTACGGTCCCAAAGTCATTGCTCTGGAAGTTTAAAAAAGCAATTAAAAGTGTGTTTAATTAATTGATAATAATTGCTTCCTTCCTACTTGAATTGACTCACGCACGTGACCCGAAGAATTGGTCACTTGCAGTTTCCCATGTGGTCAGTTAATAGCCACTTAACAGCAGATTGCGTTTGACAGGTGTCCTGAGCAAGTACAATGTATTTTAGCCTGAAAAGTTATCTATAAAGTTCTATGGTAGAGAACCATAATATAGCGCGAACGAAAAAGGAACTAAAAGGCCGATCTAAATTGAAGTCTACAGGGCTTTTGAGAATCGTCCTATTTACGAAAACTGTTAATAGAGCCCTATATAGCATAATATTTGGTTTATGTCCTGTTTACATCTAAAGGGGGTACTGGACTAGCGATTCCACGCGATTCAAATTTGCATTTGTTTTACATGAAGAATAAACAGATGAAGCTAGTCAACAGATACGGAGTTATAAAAACTAAGACATGCGCCTGCATGGCTCTAAAGTTATGCACATTTACAATAAATTCTCATTTCTTTTATCATTTATCTATGAATAACTCGACAAGAAAAAAATAATTTTGAAAGGCTTGTAGTTTACGAATATTTTCAACAGATTAACTTTTCCAAAACTATAGCTAGTTCTTGAAAATGAAGAACTTGTACAAAAGTAGCCAACAATTTCAGGACACCTATAACTGGATATATAGCTTTGTATTTCCTAGCACATTTCCGAAATTGTTTGGGAGATGATTGCGTGGTTAAAATATAATCAACTTTAATAAGAACATATGTGAATAGAAGCTGAATTGACCCAAGTTTAAGAACAGTTAACGAGCCAAAATATATTGTTTTATACAAAAAGGCGTCTTTTTATATACGTGGTACGGTATATATTCTTTGCTATGTACAGCTCGCGTGCTGTTACAGCTAGTTCAACAGGTGGTAGTTAGTCTACACCTACAGGTAAACACAACATTTAAAGCACGTACGCGTGTTTCAAAACACAAGACATATATTCCATTTTCTGTTATGAAAGCTTTCAGTGTGTTTGCTCGTCATTTTATTTTTGCATTTTTGTTTAAATTGAAAATGGATCAAAAAATGCAAAAGAGAAAAAATATTCTAGTTTGAGACTGTTTTGTTGTTGGTTAGTGCCGGCATTCACAGATACAACACGATGTTTTAGCAACTGTTTCAACGGTAAAAGTTTCTTTATGCTACTTTTTCATAATCCTGGTAGATATTTGTGTTTATGCTCGTTAAAATGTTGCCACCAGGGGGGATCCAGAAGTTACATAGAGGGAGGGTCGGGAATCCAATTCTGGAAAGAGGGGGCCGGAAAACAGCATTTGGAAGTAAATTTAGTGTTTTTCTTTTAAATCTTTTGTAAAATTCTTGACGAAAAGGGGGGCCGCGGCCCCTCCGGCCCCTCCCCTAAATCTGCCCTAGCCTACACTAACGTTTAATTCAGGAATGGATAATTGCTGACAACCAACAATAACAACTAACATCTGAGATCTGGGCATGTGTAAAACACCGGAAGAAACTTGAGCCCGCGATATCAAACTGCACTGATGCAGGCTTATCGAGCTCTTTATTGTGTTTTATCAGTTTTGTTTTCTCTTAAAAATGACCGGTAAGCTTCTATCTCTGTTATAACCATGGAAAATATATACTTGCCGTTAAAAAAAGTGGAAACATGTGTCATACATATGGGCCTTTTGATATGTAATTTCGAAAAAGACGACACGCCTTTAACGAATCTAAAGTTGAGAAGCCAGGAGAAAGGAATGTGACATCCATTTGTGGCTGCATCGTAAAACAATTTTAGCTTGCTCGTAAGCGATTTAAGTCATGCTTGTAAGTCAAACCGACCTTTCAGTCCCTGTTCACACCTGTGAGATTGGCATAAGTGTATAAGTCATTTAGATAACAAAGGAAAAGACAAAAGGAATCCTGCGCTCAGCTTGTTCCATCTTATCGCACACTTTGTCTTTTCCTTTTTTTTTTAATTTCGTTTTCTTAGTCTTATGTTTATCACGGCCCTGTTGTCATCCTGGTTTTACGGTTTTGCCCTCTAGTTAGTTGCTGTACAGACGGCAGGAAGAAGAAAGGAGAATTTATGATTTTCCCGACCTGACAGGTTACTTTTCGGTCGTGTAAAGTATTTTGTTTGCATGATGGTCCAATCTGTCAACAATGGTGCTCTTGTGTAAATAAACTAATTCTGTGTTGAGAGCATGATTTATAATTCTACCACTTGTAGAATGTTATAGCTCTGCCATCTACGGAGCAAGCTGAAATATCCTGCGTTCTCGCTAAACAATATCAAAACGTATTTTATCCAGTTTACATTCGTAAACTCGGCGGAGTCATACATGCCGATTCTACCAGCAGTTAAAACTGGCAATATAAAGTTTGCTAGAATTCTTTGTTTAACGGGAAAATCATATAACATTTTCTTTATCGCATCGCAGAAAATTAGTGAAGGATTTTTTGCTCAAACTGGGTTTATCACAGTTACAAAATTATAGCTAACACTTTTTGTTAACAAGTAATTAGGAAAGAAGCTGGCTGCAAAACAACTATACACTGTCACCAATGCAAATATATACTGGTTGCAGTTATTTTACCGTTTCAAAGAAGAAAACTAATGGAAACTTTTAGAACAGCAAAAACTAACAAACGAATTTGGCACCTGTTCTCCAGATAAGTGGGATTTTGAGAAAGACATTCAAAATTAATATTAGTTAAGCTAACGACCTGTACCATTCAATTCGACAAAATGGCGTGTTGTATCAATTAGCTACTTAAACTTAAGAAACTACGACCGTGAAAATATACGATAAATTATGCATAAAAGGGTGACTATTTATACTAGAACAAAAACAAAGATTGGATTATTCTCTGCTTCTCATCTTACCTAACTCCTCTGAAAATCAGGATTTTCCAGATCTGCTGGGGAAACTACAAAGGGTAACAAGGAAATCATATAATTTGGGGAAATTGTTTTCTTTCTGAATTTTCTCATGTCCACATGAGTCCATACACCTGATTTCGTTTGTTTTAGTTCTGAGTTGTTCTCTGCGACGATGAAGTTGGTGGAAGTGGTGCTGTTTTCTCTCTTGATGACTTTGGTGGCGATAGAAGGAGGTAAGTAAAGAAACTTTGGACGAAACAAGTTGCTCGCATAACCGGGACCAAACCACTCACAAGCATAAAACCGATCTAAAGCGTACAAAAATACATGTTACTGGCCAGGAAAGAAACAAAAAACTGTATGTGTTTGCAGACGTTGGCTCTATAAATGAACGCCTCTTTTTCGCTAAGGTGTTATATAAATCAGTGCGGTATTTTATACCATTCCACGTTTTTGGAACCTATTGTAACACTCCTAGCCCAACATCTAATCGATTAGGAATTAAACCAGTCAGAGTGTGTTGAAGATGATAACAAATCCCAAGTCTTTGAAACTGAAACGAAGTCCATCGATTCCTTAGCTGTATTATTTAGCGTGATTCGGGACGGAATAAAAAGTCTTGAAATCGTTTGAGTATCATCCTTACGCCACTTCCCTTGACTTCGGATACGATTGATTGCAGATCTTACATCATTTCCACTGACTGCGAAACGCATCCATTTAGTTTGAAAATACCGGAAGAGTAAAATTTCCAAATTAGGTATAAGTCATAAAAAAAATGTCTCTCATTGCCATGTTCTGGCAAACAAGAGAGCACTGTCAATGTTTTACTTTTAAATGTCAAATATCCTCAAAGGGGATCAGAGTTTTTTTTTTTTAAAAACCGTTTGGGCTTTCAGCCACGATTATGTAAAAGTCGAATCAGTCGGAAAAAAACTTAAAGTCCGAGTTGTATCGGCGATATAATATGCAAGATCAAACTCTCACAAAGCAAGCTGGGAAGACGCAAGCCTTTATTGTAACAAATGTGTTTTTGTTTCAGGGGAGGCCAAGAAGCTTGAAAAGACGCGGCATAACGACAACAGTGGAGACGGAGAGAGCGCTGAGTCATTTGAAGGTAGCACAGACAACCCAAGCTTATATAACTTTCTTTGCGATATTCACTAACATTTATCAACTGAAATGTACAGTGACGTCTCGAGACAGATGATCAGTTCATTGGCTAGACTTTTGAATACCCCGACACTTTTTTAGATACTGTGTAGACCTGGCACCGTGGTACCGCATATAACTAATCCTATACATATTCTTTTATGGAAATGTGGCATTTGGCGAGGGAGCAACTTAAAGAAGTGGCATCGTGGTACTGCAGTTAGCTATACATATTCTATATTATGGAAATGAGGCATTGAAGACCTGGCATCGTAGTACCGCAGTTAACAACACATATTCTATATTAGGGAAATAAGGCATTGAGCCGATGGTACGGAATGAATATATTACTCTTGGGGTTCTTGGTCTTCGAGTTTTCTTTAATTATTCGAGTTTTTGCTACAGCACCGCGGTACCACGGTGCCAGAGATTAGAGTGTCTTCGAATTTTCTTTAATTATTCGAGTTTCGTCCACAGCACCGCGGTACCACTGTCTATATTAACGTGCCTTAAAATTGTGTCGGGGTATTCTGAACTTTACTCCAGTTCATTTCGGTTACAGTAAGTCCAGTTTTAGTTTCAGTGTATTTAGTTACCACGTGGAGAAAAACACAGTGTTGAATCTGAAATTATAAGTTACATTGTTATATAGCTGACTGATTTCGTGTGCAGGTGTATAAGTAGCTGTACGGACCTCTAGTTTTGGAGCGGCTGTCATTTACAGCCTCACTTGCCCCAAATGATCAACAAAGCCATATATATAATAAACATCTTATACCCTCGTTTGCTCGGACAGTACGGCAAATTAAAGATCCTCGTTTTTTCCTTCCTTGTTTTCATAGCCCAAGAGTTTCGCGGAAGAAGAATTCCATGGCATGGGACTTATGAATAGGATTGCATGTGTTTTAATGTTTACAAACAATATACTTTAGAAAGCGTTCTAAGTTCCTTCAACCTCATAAAAAGTTTACAGAATACTTTTGATTTCTATTTGAAAACAAATAAAATTCTATGAAGATTTCCGAAAGCGTTTCGAAAATTTTCAGACATATTTCAAAACTAATCGAAAGTAACAGATTTTTCCGTAATAGGCCACTTAAGAGTATAAAAGTATTTAAAGCTTGCATTTGATCTTGTCTCAGTCGCACAAAGTCAATGATTTTACAAATAAAAGTATTCTTTACTGTTCTTTTGGCTAAAACGGGTTAATTGAATTTCAGATCAAGCAGAAGATGAACTTACAGACTTGAGAAAAAAAGTACTGAATGGTAAAGCTGGTACAACAGGATGGGATGCAGATTTGATTAAATTGGTAAACAGTTATTGAACGTGGTGACACGAGCTCTATATGCTAACAAAACGCTGTATCTATGTTGCTATGCAATGGAATCTGTATTAATAACTCAATCTATATTAACGTTTGAGGGTTTGAGCCTTCGGTATTTGGACCTCAAAATTTTCAAAGTTGGTACAGAAAAAAACTGGCCATTTGGCATGCAAACTTCTTTGGCCCACTTAATTTATTTCCATGACAACAATCAAGTTTTATTAAAAACCGAACTGCAGTTATTTTTACAACGTATCCGCCTTCAATCTTAGAATTTTTTGAAAATTTTGTTTTCGGCAAAATTGCAGCACATTTTCTTAAACTTGGTCGAAAACACGAATTTATTTGCTCAGATAAGAACTTATAAGAAATATAATGGAAAAGAAAAATAGAACGAATTTTGTAAAAATAATAATTTCCGCTTTTATTCAAACTTTATTTTGGAGTTTCTCAAAGTTCAAAACTTTTCTCAGCAGAGTACTATAAATTTCATCTCGATTTGGTGAACAACTTTATTATGCAGCTACAGCAACCTTTTAGCTGTCTTTTTATTGTATTTATCTGTTTTCAACGGTCATTTCAAATATATTTATAACACTTTTGCGCCAAGGGACCCAAATTGGAAACGTGAGTCAAATAAACATACATATAATTACAAGTATAGCAATACATTTCTAGTCTTTGCCAAAATAATTACATCGCTGTATACTATCAAATAGGAAGCAGTTATAGGCAGTTGAACAAGCGACTAAATAAATCAAATTACGTTGAAAGGGAAAACTCGCTCTGGAGAGAAAACAACAAAAACAAAATGATGTCAGAGTTCCAACAGATTCGGATGAAGTTGACGCTTTGGAAGAAGGTAAGAATTAATTGAGATTTTTTTTGTTAGAGCTGTTTTTTCTGAGAGGTCACATTACTCTGTACCAGCTGATATTTTAAGGGTTAGAGTTAAAATTAATGAGTCATTATTTTATTGTTATTTTTTGGCCAATCAAGTGTTTCATTTGGTAGGTACAGCTGGCTCGATTTGTGATGTTCTTATGGATTGAAAATGACAATATAATGGCCATAAACTTCTGACAAAACGCAAAGTAGTAACTATAGATCAGGGAAATTTGGGAAAATGAAACGTTTTTAAAAGGTAATCAAAAGATCAGCCCTTGCTAAAGTAGAGAGAACTTTTCTCAAAGCTTCATTTTCAAAATCTTTTGATGTAAGACTTGATGTATTATGACTCAAATCAAGTGCGTTTAAGAAAACACAGATGCCTTTATCACGAAACTGTGCGGAAGGTGAGAAGACTACATATCTATGCATGGACAATTGCCACGACTCGCCAAAAAAGTTCGGATATTGACCCTTAATTAACGGAAGAAATAAATTTCATGTACTTAACCTTGAGGTGTCCGGCCCGTGCTTCCGTGTAGCTTGGCAACAGTTTTGATAAGGAACTTTTCTTCATCATTAGCAATAATCTAGCTGTTTTACGTATTGCTTATCTATACTACGCCAGAGTGCTGGAAGCAATAAAATTAATAGGAACAGCAAAACTACAACTGCAACAATAACAACAGCATTGTCACAACAATAACAACTGAAGTAACAACGATTTTTTGTTTGGTCTTAGCTAGCAAAACGTAAAGTAATGTAAGAAGTCTTTAATTGTCTTGCGCAAACTTGAAGTTTCATAAATGGCCAACAATAAAATACATAAAAATTTGGTCCTACAGATAAAGGAAAAGCGGAGGCCAATATCGAGCAGCAATTAGAAACATTTCCTAAAGATGCACAGGGAAAAGACAGCTCAGTCGCTTTGAGAGCCAAGAACGCTTTGAAGAGGGTTTCAAGCACCTGGAAAAACATGGATGCTACCAAAAGAAATTCCTATGTCCTTACGCTCAACACAGTAGCTGGGAACATACAGAACTTCGCAAACGCCGGAGAAGATCCAATACTGGCGATACAGGGGGGAATTAACATTGTAGGGGCACTGGCCAGTTTTGCAGGGCCGGTGGGTCAGATTGTTAGTGTTGTTGCTTCGTTCGTTTCTGCATTTCTTGGTTTGTTCAACAAGGGGTCCAAACAAGCACCCGACGTCACCTCAATAGTTCGAGAGGAGATCAGAAGTGCCTTAGACGACATGCGCGCAGAAGATATGAAAAATAAAGCTGTTGGAAATCTTTTGGGCATTCAAAACGACCTCGATTACCTAGACGGTTTTGAAAAAGATTTGCAAGAACCGATCTCAACTAAAGATGTCAACAAGTTGCTGAACGCGATAGAGGTGAAGGACAGCATTGTGTTCATGGGTACGTTTTCAAGTTTCTTGAATACTTGGGCGGATGTCAAAGACGCTAAGAGGGCAGCCAAAGTCATGAAATTGATCAACTCTTTCGCCAGTCTGTGCAATCTTAAGGATTTGACCATACAGCGCATGATCAACTTGATACCACTAGATGTTCACCCAGACGAGCGTAACAACATCAACGGTATCGCCCAACGTCGAGAGGGTCTGTTTGAAAGCCAAAAACCTTTGTACCAAAAGTTCTATTCTTTGGACACCACCAGCAAAGTAGTCCCCCTTTACGACCCTCAGGCTCATGCTAACTTTGACGCTTATGCAAAGGCCCTGGGTATCACTACATATCCCGACCTTTATCCTGGCTTACGATGCATCAAGAATAAGAACAACAAATACGTGGAATGGAGCAGCGTCCCAACGTCAAAACTACCATACCCCTACTTAAAACATACTGATGCCACGCCAAAGTGTACCTGGCGAATCGTCAATCACGGCAACAACCTGGTCAGCGTCTTTTCCAAGGAAGGAAGCTTCAAGGATCATGGGCTCACGTATTGCATTGACCGAGAAGGCTTCTTTCTTAGGAAGGACATGCCTTATTTGGCATTGCATCCCAACGACGCTCGACTTTGGAAAATGGAGGACTACAACGGGGGGAAAATGTATGTTGGAGACTCTTTGATGCTTAACTTTGCATATTGCTATGATTTGAATAATTATAATAGTTTTATTTTAATAATAGTAATAATAATAATAATAATAATAATAATAATAATGACAATAATAACAACATGAGCAACTAAGATGTTTAGTGAAAATGCTCCAAATATCAGGGAGGATTTTCATTAGGGTCCGAAAAAAACGATAGCAAAATAGAAGTTCAATGATAAAAACTAAAACAAAAAAAGCAAAATTATTAAATACAAAAAATGTCTAAATATAATGAGTGATTTTACTTTGAGCCTACAGATATCTAATTTAGAGCCGAGACTATTTATCATATTGTCACGGTTCACAGTTTGAAAAAGGTGATAAACTGCAGAGCCTTTGGTCAAACACAAGTGGATACTGAAAATTGTAATAGAGAATACAAAAACTTCAATAGGAGTCGTCAACTCCGCCCAAAGGTTCTGTCAGCTTGTCACTCGACGATAAACAAGCAGAGTGTTCATAGTGCACGCCAGTTTTCAAGTCGTTACAGATGCAAACAGCTAAACGTTGATTGGTTGACATAAAACCCGTTTGGTTGTAAACTGCTCACTTCCGATTAAGAACAAAGCTTGCGTGCGTTGCTCTGCAGCCAAGCAAATTAATGTTTTTCTTGACGGCACGAAAAATAATAACGAAATCGCGGAATTCCTTGAAAGGTATCTCTTCTTAACACTATAATAACTTGTAAAGTTCATAATGCTTTCAAAAGAACTTCAGTACTAGTTTACCATTATTATATTTTTCATGTCAAAAATGTCCAATTTTTCCTCCTCTTACTTTTCTAATAAATAACCACAAAAAGACTTGAAACTGTTACGATTTCTTAACTTATTACGCCATGTGTTTATTGATGCGACATTGAGGGAATGTACAATTCTGTTATCAAACAAACTTTCAAAATATACTCGGGTATCATCATAGCAATCATCTTGAATGCAATATCAACATCAACATCATTATCACCATCAGCATCATCATCATCGTTATCGTCTTACTGCTCCAACCGTTATTTGTTTTCAAACAGTCTTAGGCTGCAGTCGAGATGCGACAAAGGCTGGGAGTGCAACCGAGTCCAGGCCGACGGTTACATATTAGACGGAGAGCAGTTTAAGGGAGTATCCGATATCTCTTATTACTTCCTCGCGATGAATCGCAAATATTCAGAGTTTGACCCGTGGCGCTTCGTGAAAGCTTAGGAGAGGAAGACTGAGGTAAATTGAGCATTTTTCATTATGTATTTAACTAAACACCCAAACCGTATTTCTGTGATATATAACCCATCCCTTAATTCGCCCTTCTCTTACGACTCTATTTTTTGGAATGTAGATTGTATTGAAGTTTCCAGTGCCTCATAAGACCACTTTTACTGAGCCACGGCAGAGCGGTAAAGCACCCTTTGTGGCCTTATGTAAGTTACAAAGTTTTGAAGAAAAATTCAGTTTTGGTCAAAGATAAACATAAGAACGCCAGTCAATTGAAGGACGTTTTAGAAACAGGGACTTCTATACATTGAGGGAAGCAAAAAGTTATAGTTTTACAAACTTATCTCAGATGCTAATTGATTTGAACTTCGTTAGAAACTAGATCGTTGGCGGTGCAGTGGTCCAAAGGTTTGCGTGTCTGACTCGTAGCCTAAAGGTCGTGAGTTCGAACCCCGTCCTGACTACTGTGTTGTGTTCTTGAGCTAGGCACTTTACTCGACTTGCTCCAGTCGACTCAGCCATATAAATGAGTACCAGTTTCTGCTGGGAGCTAACCTGCGATGGATAAGCGTCCTGTCCAGGAGGAGTCACACACTCTCATCCGCTTAACACTTTGGAAACCGGAGATAAGCGCCGGCCTTGTAAGCCACTTGGCTTGGGAAAGGATTTAGCCTAGAAAATGGATCTAGATCATATTTCGAGTCTAGTGACTGGTGAGATCGGCGTTTATCTCTGGAAAAAGTACAC
>JAOBYF010099670.1:0-11639 GCA_025403605.1 Parazoanthus darwini | reverse complement strand
TTATTTCGAGGTAATTTTCAGCTTCGTATCTTTTTTTGAAGTTTTGATAAAATTCAAGTTTTCTGGAGTTTTCCAGAATCTTTTTCCATATAGTGGAATATTCAGATTTCATTTTGGTGTCGTATTTTTCTAGGGTTTCAGCGCATTTGAAACAAACATTTTTCTACCTTCATCATTAATTCGTTTTAGAACATTTATTTTATATTTGTACTTGGTACTGCCTGATAATGATTGATGTCCTTACTCAAATTGCACAAGAAGTCATTGTCACCTTGAGACCTTGAATCTAAAGTTGCACTACTAATGTTTCTTTAAGAATTTCAATTTGTTCCAACTACAGCGTTTAGACATGGAAAAACTGCAATTACATAGCTAGGTAAGCACTCGTTAAATATAAAGTGGCATAAAATGTTTGATCACTTCTTTCTTCGAAAGACCAAGAAATGCCAAACATTTTAAGATCCTTTTAAGACGTGACAAAGAGTGAGACTATTAAAGAAATATTAAAGAAAATGTGAAATACAGCAACAATAATTAATACAACTTTATTAAAATAGTTTATGCTCTTGACCGAATCAACCTTGTTCACATCAATTGGCATAGGAGTAATTAACTACACTATTTCTTGTTTTTAACATTGGAAGAATAGACACTTGTGGAAAACTATCTGAGGTTTAGTATGAGCTATAAACTGAACATCCTATAACTCTCTTGATAATATGCAACAGGCATGAACACCATGTCAAACGAGGAGAAAAAACCCTATCTTTTTCGTTCAATTTGAGCGACTGGTTCAAGAAGAAATATTTGACAAAAAAAAATTTCAAACTTATCAGTTGACTAAGAGCAAAAACTAATCAGTCAAGAGAATGAAAAGACTTAGAAATGAAAGATACAAGCAAACGTTTTTCTTAAGACATACTTTAAAGTACCTTACTAGTGACCTGCATTTGTATGTTTTGACTGATAAATGTTATACTGAAAGCTTTCATTGTTACAACTTGTCTTATGCATAATCACATTTGATTTCACAGTTTTTGCAATGGTTCAAGTAAAAAGACGTAGCTTCGTAGTTGAAAGTGAAGTTTCAACAAAATTTTTATCAATTCATTTGCTAACAAGGTCGTTCAGTATCGGCAAATAGCAAAAAGGACACAGATGTATGGGAAGAGAAAGAGGTCAGATATATATGAAGGAAACCTTACCAGTGTTTGTTCGTATTCTTTGCTGAGGGAAGCTTACATGACCCATGGAAAGCAAAAGATTTGGCAGAGTCGGAAGGGAAGGTGGAATCATTTGTGGACCATTTCGGATTCCAAATGTTTCACTTGGGTGTCTCAGCTTCTGAAACTGATATGTGGAAGTTTCGCCGTCCTCTCCGTCAAGGATCTTATCCATTCTAAAATTGTTGATAGGATTAAACTCTTCGAAGAGCATGTTATTCCTGTGAGGCTCCATAAATCCAACCAGCTGAGAGTGGCTGTTACGAATTCTTGTCTCAAGCAAAGATGTCACGAATGATAAAGACAACTTTACAATTCCTACTATCTTTACACCCACCTTTTCACAACCATAGGATAATATGTAGATCCACTTTAATTGTATTTTGTTATCAATACCTGTAAACTTTGATATTGTTGATTACAAAACGAATTTTCCACTAATGTGATTGGCTAATTATTTTATTAAATTTAACCTTTACAAGTGTTTTGACAGATAAGAGAATAAAGGAGACTCCTTTAGGCCCTTTTTTGAGATGTCTCGTGGAATAATCTCACTTGCAAAGTTTCAACGAGGACCAGGAAGTCATCCGTTTGCGACTTGCCATCTCCCGCTGACTAATGCAGTGAATCATATTGGAAAAAGATTTATCATTCAGTAGTTTTAAAAGACAGCTTTAGCTAATCACTCTAGCTAGTTTAATCAAAACAAGACATTTCTCAAAATTACTCATTATCAAATGATTAACGCCCAGTTTCATGAAATCATTAGAATGTCTTATCTTCTAGCAACCTTGAATGTCGTTAAATTAAACAAACACATTTGCATATTACTTAAGAAATGGACATGCTTTTAAGAAATGCTCCGTTCTTATTTTTGAAATGCAGACTCTTTGCTGAGTTGTTAGCATAGAAATAATCTTTTAGAACTCGCCGCCATTTTGCAAAGGTTGCCGACCAATAACAACGCAGTAGGAAGTCCGACTGGCCTGAAGGTTTTTACAATGTTTTGGTAAACCTTACAAAAATGTTGATACGAAAAGTATCAATGCAATGAACAATGAATGTGTAACAAACCTACAGCCTCAAGCGAAGCTCAACAACGGCTAAAAGTCTCAGTCGAGTGAGGAAAACGCCACTACAAAAGAACTTGTTTTAGTATTGTAGACTGAAGTAAGTAATACTGAGTGAAGAACAGACAACGTCCTTTCAAAGAGACAAGATTATTTAGATAGCTTTGTAAGCAGACAAAAGCTTATCATAAAATCAAATAACTTTTAAGTTTGCAAACGTATTACACGAGCTGTCAAGATTCACAAATAGAATATGTAAACAAAATGTGTCGAAAATTCGCCGCAACTGCTTGGGGGAACTGGCGGTGCTCTTCATCTCATACACTGGAATACAGTTATTGTTGATTTAAAAGAATTCCATTCCATTAATAGGAAAAGAATATTAAATTTGTTATAAGCTACAATGACCTTACTAAAATATAACTTGATGTCTTAAAAATTTCATTTGATGATTTAACGAGTTCTTTTTTTCTTTTAAACAGCTTAATAGTACATTTACTAGTACATTCAGTTTCCCTATAATTAACTTGCATCTAGCCGCAAATTCTTATGAACTAAAGTAAACATATTTCAAATATCCTTGAAGGTTTATTAGCGCGTGTTTAACAGTGTTATCGGCCAATTAAGGAAATATACTCAACGCAATGTGACTCTATAAAGTTTTTTAAGTCATAACAAAGGAGACTCAACATTTCAACATTTTTCTATGTTCGTCATTGAGGAATTGAATCATGAGCAGTATTGCTTGTACAAAATTAGTAATTTATTCTTATTAAAAGAAGTTTCTTCAGGAGGGTAGAAAAACTAGATTAATTATTTTATAATATTCATTACAAATTCAAAGAAATTGCTCTTTTGGCAAAGTATGTTATTAGCGGTTTCAATACTTAACCGTCTCAAGTTGTAGTTTGGAGTTATCAATCCAGCATATACGTGCTTAATAATAGTATTTTTGAAACGCTGCTGCATTTAGTTTAAGAAAATTACTTAAATGAAAAATGGTTAAATTATATATTCTGGCTTTCTACAGGTTTGTTATTAAAACATTCAGCAGAGCCCCCACATCACAAGACTGTCAAATCAGACATTTTTCCCACATCCCGTATATACTGTGGTTTATAAACGAGTTTCTTTACTGAGGAAGACCAAACTTCTGCTGAAGAAAAGCATCGTTGTGAAGTTTTAAACTAAAATAGAGTTTTGGTTAAACGAGAAGGGACCAAATTACAAAAGATAAATAAGAGTAAAGCGGAATTAATACATTTTAAAAGTTAATATGTCAGGTATATAGGTCATAAACCCTCCATATACCACCCTCCAGCCACACTACTATCTGTGTATCAAGGTCACCTTTTGCTTCCTAAGCAAAAACAATGAACATCGCGACTTGCCAGAAACATAATTTTAGTGACTTTAAGTATGTCAGTGATCACTATTGAAATCGAGATTTTTCACAATGAAAGCACGTGATAATATAAGGGCTAGCTAACGAAAAAATGTTTCTGATGGTCGCGCCAGACCATACAAGAAGTCAGCACGGAGCAGCCCTTTATATGTTATCCCTGCAAAAATGACTCGAACTTTCTTCTTGCACTTGAGAGACACCTAAGTTTCAGTGTGAAATTATCATCATGAAGAAAACATCAATATCCAGACAAAACTTGAAGAAAAACTTATTTGTGTTTTGATTGGGGTTGATTCACGAACGTCTTAAGATAACGTAAAATATTATCACAAGTCACGCGACTTTCGATCTTGTAGTGCTCGATTTTCTCGAAACCGTATACGCAACAAGCTATGCAACTTTAATTAACCAATACTAAGACTGCACAGACATTTTTAATGTCGCTAATAACAGGCAAATCAGCATCCGATCATCGGTAGACTACCTAAAAGTGTGCTTTTCTACAACGGGTGTCGGATCCATTTAACTCAGGACATTTGCAAACAATTTTAGGAGGAGCCACCCACCATGTGAACACAATTAAGTTACTGAACAAACGTACATGTAAGTACGTCATCAAAAAGATCCCAAAAAGCGTCTGCTGAAATTAAGTCCTTTCGAATTCCTTGGCGTTCTGAGACAGCCCTGTACCTCCCAAATTTCGAGTTTCTGGTTTTACTTCATTTTTAATTGTTTCCGAGTGTAAGGACGCATGCAGTCCCTTCAAACGCTGTTCTGAATCAAAATGTACATACAATTCTTCCCTGGTCTTTATTTATGTTCAAATAATTAATAACGAACTATTTTTGTAAATACTTTTCTAGGTGCATATAAAGCTTTTGTTGTTGTTGTTGTTGTTGTTGATGATGATGTTGCTGTTCGCATTGAGTGTTATCCTGATCCGCTCGGTCGGGTTTGAGCACGAATTATAGTTTGTAATGGGATATGGGTACAAGTAGTTCCATCGGCGTTTTGTAGTTGTTTTTGAAATAAATTCTCCGTTTGTTGTGTAAACATGGTCTTAGTGGGCTTATTGATGGCGGAGAAACTGTTTACTACATTGAACCAGACAAAACGTACAAGAACGATGACGTGAGTATTATTTGCCCCGCAAGAGATGACCAGCTAAAATTTTCCCATCACAAATGTTGAAACTCTGACGAAAAAGAAAAGTGTCCATAGTATCTTTTTGTCCTAAACATTTTTACGGCCTTTAAACCCCTGGATATAAGCCCAGCTCCTATGTATAAGTTCTTCCGAAACCCCTTGCTGTTTTGCATATGTCCAGGGCCTTAAATGTTGGGTCTACGGTACCACAAAGCAATATCGACATTATCAGCAATTGGTAAGGAGTTATCAGATAGTTACAAAACTCATATGCAACTGCTGTGTTGTGAATTTATACTCGGTTTACTTATTTACTCATTTTAGTTAGGGTTTCCAATTAGCTGTTTTCTAAATTATAGTTAAAATGCAAGGAACCCCGCCATACTGCTTTGATAACTGATGATGTGCTGGAATTATTTACTGATATTCAGTAATCTAATACAAGAAGCTTTGTTTGAATACTGGCGCTGTAACTACTTTTCTCAACGTTGTTCCTTTGCATTATGTGTTGTGGTTGTTTGTATCACAGGCAGTCCAAGCTGTGATATAGTGCTTATGTAGGCAAAACAGTATGAATGATTGAGTCGATTTTGATAAGACTTTGTGTGAGAATACATATTCCCTTCCTTAAGTCGCTTATATTTCGTGCAAATTGCGCACACAAATATTATGTGTGTATCTTTTCTTGTACATCCTGAGGCCATCAGAGGCGATTTGGAGATGATTTTCATTTCGGAGTTCTCCTAAGTAAGCATTAACGTAACTAGGTAAAAAGTCTTTATTCGTACCATTTACACAAAGTGTTAACGATTTCAGGAAAACGATATTTTTCCCATATACAAAGTCTTGGACTACCTGCCTAATTACTAACTCACAACTTGGGTTGCCTGTGTTAATACTTTAATTGAAGTTCAAATGATACTTCTAAACAATAAGCGACGTTTCGAGAAGCAGGCGTAGCTCAGTTGGTTAGGGCATAGCCTTCGGAGTTGGAGGTCCCCGGTTCGATCCTCGGTGACTCCAACGTCTGTTTCGACTTTCTTCTGCTCCGTCTAGCTTTAGCTCTTTAAAAAATACCCGTAAAACGTAGCACTGACAGAGGAACGGGGGTAAAGTACACACCGAGGGCCACAAGTTTATCAGTTAATTTAAAACTGTCACGTGTTACCCTCGTTAAATAAGGTCGCTTTACCTTTTTACATTTATTCCGTGATGAACAAATATCAACGTTGTGTGTAAAACTAGTTATCAACAATTTTGGGTGGGAAATAGTATCACATAGTATGAAGCAATCTGTAGGAAAAATTAACTTCATTTTCAGGAAAACCTAGCATAGTGCCGGAGCCGCTAGTAGAAAAATTGTCAGCCAGTACCAAACGCGATGACCAACGACATTTAGAATACATAACTTTTATGTCCTCTCCTGTTAGGAACAATATACCAGCAACTAACCCTTAACCCTGTCTTACCTGGGCTTTTGGGGGGTTCCTGGGCCGGGGAGAGGGGGCAGAAAGTGCCCGCTGCCCATTACTCTGAAACTATTCAATATAAAGAAATAAAATTTGGTGGACTAATAGATAATTGCAAACCAATTAATTTGATGTAACTTAACTGACACGTGACATCATAATGACGTCATAATTGTAAAAATTTCGCGTTTCTATCAAATCTTGCCGATCGGAAACAGAAACATTTAGGACGTTCCGGACATCAAAAGTTGACAAATAAGCATTATCAAAAGCTAATGAAACTACGCTTTTGGTATAAATGACAATATTTGAATAAATTTCAGTTTGGCAAAGTATGTTTTTTAAGGAAGTTTCAATGTTCAAATCTCACAGTAGTGCTTAAACTGCACTGACATTATTAATTCGTTCAAAAACACCTTTTTAAATGTTTTTAATCATTTTATACGTTGTTTTCAACGTTTTAAAACACTTTATTTGGCAGAAATACTTCCAAAATTTTACACAGTGCAAAACATATGGCCGCCGTCTTAAATTTCATAAAATGGTATTGCGCAATACCTGATCATGATGAAAGCTCATTATATATCGTTTCCCTTCTTTTACTGCATTCATTAACAAGAAATAAAAATGGTTTTCGTCTTAAAGGAAACTGATTAATCTGGTAGAATTCCTTGGGCTCTACAAACTGTACATCAATTTCAAGGAGACCCATAAGTATTGCCCGTAATGCCGTCTCCCTTGTTACCGCTAACACTATTTCAAATGAGCGCAGGTGACCTCAGTATACAAAAAAAATAACCCAATAAAGACTTATTAGCATATTCTTATGCCAGTAAATAAATAAATTATACGGCTGTAACCTTCTCCTCTCAATTTAAACTACACCTCCACATTTTCCAAGAAACAAACAAAAAGAATAAACAATCCTTTATTAGCAACAGATGGTTCATGTCTTTGTTTGGCCTACATTCAGGCAAACAGCTGGAAGAGGCGTTCCAAGATTCTGCTCATCCATCCACCATCAAAAGCAATATTATTTTCGTTTATTTTATAAGTACCAGCACAAAATAAACCATAGAGCAATAAAGAGAAACCGCAAATATCAACCTTAAAATGAGGAGAAACTAAACTAAACTAACTGACTAAATTTTACTGATTTAACGTCGTTGCGCTGGGAATGGTTGCCCATTCTTTCAAGCCAGTGGCATATGTTTAATCGCTCGACGGCACAGATTTTGGCGTGAAAGTTAATTATGTGGAGGGAGGAAAGCCGGAGAAACCGGAGAAAAACCCTCGGAGTCAGAAGGAGATCGACAAATCTCAGCCCACATGCGAAGCCCTCAGGACTCGATCCCGGGTTCACAGTGATGGGAGGCATGAGCGCCAACCACTCGGCCGTTCTGACTCCCCTAAGAGAAATGTTTTGAAAAATGTACAGAGTCATGCTTTTGTGATTATGTTGTCACAAAGCCCTTACCTGCAATTTGAATTTGTTTGACTTTCGTTTGCGAGCAGAAAAACACAGAGCTTATGAAATGACGTCAGTGACGTCAATCGCAAAACTTAAATTTTAGTTACTTTACTTGTTACAGGATTTCAAACAGCCGAATGTTAAAGCTACAGGACTGATAAAGCTGCAATGACAAGTATAATGAGTGACAACACAGGATACAATGCGATTATTTGCTTAACTGAGATTACGTACTTGCCACAAAGTAAAGTGTTTCTTAATTTTCATTGGCCAAAATCAGCCTTCTAAGATTTGAAAGTTCCGTGCAGCTACAAGGAAACTGAAACTTTATTATGGACTATCAAATTGCTTTTTCTTCTGTTGTGTAACAGACCAAATTCGAGCGATCAGGTGTAGAAAGGGGCCGTAGGTAAGGAACTTTTGAGTATCGTTGTCCTTTGTGTGCTTTATCACAATAAAGTGCAATTTAAACTGTTGGGTTCTTTTGCGGAACACCACTGGAGTAAAACAATTGTTATTAATATTCTTGTGACAAAAAGTTTTAGTCAATTGATCTGTAACTATTGTTTCAAGTACATCTTTAAACAAAGAATGAACATTGCCTAAATTCGAACCCTGGTTTCTTAAGAAGTAACTTTCATTGTTAACAACTGAAAACAATTTTCACGGTTCTTCAAAAAATATCAGAAAGCTTCACTGACTCCGTTGGACCCACCCCCAACCTTGGCTCTCTAGCCAGTCAACCCAGTGTACTCCAACACTGGGTTTTAAAGGAATAATAAAAGCTGTAACGGTATCGTAAAAAACTTAAACACCAATTAAGAACTTGCCGTATAATACAAAAAGCTTTGCGGTCAATTAAGAATTTGAGGAAAATATTTAAAAAGAACCAGATGCACAACATGGATCTATTGTGCAGTACATCACGGAGCTATATGCTGGATTGCGTTATAGCACAAGTTGTAAGGACTTAAAAATGTCAATGTAATAAGAAGTGAATTAAAGTCGGGGAAGCATACTATTACCCAATAGACCAATTTCGATATGTTAAAAATGAGCCTAAAAAAGACATAAACCCAAGGCTCTGGGGAATAAAATACAGTTTGTATGGATTATTCCCCGGAGCCTTGTGTTGTTGTCTTTTGTTTCAGGCTAAATTTTAATATACAGAAATTACAATAACTTCATGTCGAGGTCAAGTTCAAAGTTGTCATACATTTCCTGTATTTCAGCCTTCTGCCTTAGACTAAGAGTTGAAGTTTTTGTTAATGGCCACCTCGAGCGTATTATCAAAGTGATCTCACCGTTTTCGAAGAAGCAAAGGAAAGTCACCTTTGAGGATGCAATCTGAATGTGATTTTGATTTCATGATGAGGATGAGAAGAAACAAGTAGCAATTCAATATCAAATGTGATATCTTCTAACAAGGCAAACAGTTGTACACTGACATGTTTTAACTATCAACATACTTGTTTTCACCCTGCATCTTTTTGTGGTTTACCAAACAAGGCTCAGTAGGCCAGCACCAGTCAGTATTAAAGTTCTTTTCCTGAGCAACATTTCAATATTACGGCCGACGTTGGGTACATGGATGTTTGCCTATAACAAAGGGCAGTGTCAATCTGACAACAGACACGGATCATGAACCCCGCAAACAGCCAGGCATGCTAAGCTGACCGTCAGAAAGTCTCATCAGTTTTAGACAATTTTTCTGTCACAAACCAAAAGCTTATTGTAGACTAAAGATCCTTTTAGGGTTTTAAAATGATCTAAAAATCCTCAATTAACAATTATAAATTTCACAACTCACGAAGTAAAAGCTTCACGCCTAATCTCTTGGCTTGATACGCATATAATATCAACTTTCGATCACAAACGCAATATACTTGAAAGTTAAGCAAAAGTATCGAAGTATCAGTTTGACAAAAACTATTGAGATGTCTTTACCCAATGGAAATCCAGGATCCTTCTTCAATCAGGGTAAAAAATAACGTGGAAGCGAGTCGATGTCTTGTATTTTCTCCTACTGCTCTTCATTTTCCCAGCCCGATGGAGTGCTTGGGGCTGGGTTTCCAAGTGCAAGGGACACCGCGACAGTTTAGGAAATAGATGTTAAAAACGTATACTTGACAGGAACTTGCCGTGATAAAACACTCCAATCATAGAACGGAATGCTGTGCTAGTTAGCTAAACTGAGCAATAATGAATATAATAGTAAGAAATTACCTCCAAGTTTCTACTACTAGCAAAGAAGGTGTATTGCATGAGGCTTTGAGTCGCTCCGGACATCCGCCTGCTTGATATCCGCTGTAAGAAACGATTGAAATCTTTTTCAAAGGTTTATAATTCCAACAATTTGCCAAAAAGTTTTGATGCATGAAATAACAAAAAATTGGGTAGAAGGGTAACAATACCAATAGGATTGATAAAATTCCTTGCACCAGGTGGAAAAGGAAAAGGTAGAGTGAAATAAATTCAAAGGTGGCATTATTGTATGCAATCAGAATAAAAGCAGTGTAACAATATGCACTTGTCTAATCTAATAATGGGCATATATAGACTTGGTAGCTACATTACGCCGGCATGTTCAGGTACTTTGTTAGAGCTGGTTACAGTTGTAAAACGTTGAAAATGAACTAAGAAAAATCAGCCTATAAAAGATGACGGCTTAATTTGCGACTTTGATTTGCAAAGTAGGTAATTCAGAGTTAAACTTAAAGACGACTGATTAAAGAAAATCGGCACGAAAAATCGTAACGACTTTATGCGTCTTTTGGTTCCAGAGTAGGACTGAAGTGAACACTCCACCAAAATATCAAAACTTAAACACCCAGCAATTTCAGTATTTGAAAAAATGTTACTTGCTCGTTTTAAGCCTCAATATTTGGGTAGAATAGACTTTATGCGACTTTTGGTTCCAGAGTAGGACTGAAGTGAACGTTTCGGTATTTGAAAAATAGTACTTGTTTGCTGCCAGCTTCAATATGTGAGTAGAACAGTGTGTCAAGTGCACCTCTTTGTTTTTATACGTGTTAAGTCTCCTTGTTTTCATTCTTAATTTGTGAGCATGCTACTTTCCTCAGCAAAAACATCCTGTTGATTTGTACTGGAAGAGGCGTCACAGTATAGGTGGTACTAACAAGGCTCTCACAATCCACCGTCACTCTGGATTTACCTTTTCTCTTAGAAGAGGAGGTGGTTCTTACAACCCCGACACCCCTAGGTCTGACGACGAAAGAACAGAAAACTTGAAGTTTGAGTTTCCTGGGTTAGAACCAAGAAATGGGTAAACTAAAAATTCTGGAGAATGACAGCTAAGTTAATAGCGCACCCTAAGTTAATGCCAGCTATACTAAAAGCCCCGAATTTGCTGGTAAAGTTATAAGCCTGCGCAGAAAAGACATGAGAAACGCGCAAAGAAATCAGCCGCAGTGTCATATATAACATGGAATTGTTTGAAAAACCCAGGTACAGTCTGTAAGAGCCAGTAACAGCGAAGGCTTTTGTATCTAACTGACTCCGTATCTAGGGAAAGGGAGTGGTACTTGCGTTGATTTCCATAACAAAGAGACTCAAATTATGACCTGAATCAGAAGAGAAGTAAAAGCTGAAAGTAAGCAGAGCTTTCTCGGCATTTTGAGCTGTGAAACACAGAAGTCAATAAAAAAGACTGCAAAGGATATTGGGTAAGGAGAAACCCGCGCGGACAAACGCTTCGTTAAAGTGACAATAGGCCTACAATAATTAGTCGGGCTGTGACTCGACTATAGTTTTCGGTGTTCTCCTTTTTCGGTCGTCAACAGAAAATTTTTCAGTCAGGCAGTCTGCTTGGCCAGCGGATTTCATGCGCATTTG